>ML977395.1:0-43110 GCA_010015825.1 Lophiotrema nucula
AGGCTACTTATTTCTATATATAATTTAGTAATATCTATCTATTTTAGTCTTAGAAAAAAAAAAAAAGGTACGTTATTCTAAGCGGTTATTATAAAGAAATAATATATATAAAGTAGAATACTAATAAACTAAATAATATAAGTAAATAAGTAAAATACTAAAGGTTTTTTAGCTAGTATTATAAGTACTAATATAGTTTTTATTGTCTTCTAATACTCCTCTATTTTTAAAGTAATATTATAGTAAAGTTATAATTTTATTATTAAAGACTCTAACTATTTTTAATACTATTTAAGTAAGTTCCTCTATAGATAGTAACTAAGTATTTATTAACTTTAATTAAGTTTATAAGAACTATTTCTCTTTACTTTTTATAGAATAATATATATATAGTTATAATATAAACTACTACTAAAGTAGCTACTTTTCCTTATATAGCTATCTTAACTTTAAAAATATAATACCTTAATATAATAATATTATCCTTATCTAATAAGAAGGTAAAATAATTCTTATAATATAAGCTTTTAATACTTACTCTTTTAAGAGTATCTAAAGTACTATAGTAGCCTATAACATCTCTTACTAATAGGTATCTAGTTAACTAAATAGATAGTACTATTAGATAAAAGTATCTTTTAACTACTATAGACTTACTATAACTAAATAGTAGATAATTATTTAATATATCTTTAACTTTAATCTATAAGAGTTTACCTTCTAGCTATATAAAGTAGAAGATATAATAAATAAACTATTAATAATATATAGTAGAAAGTCTATAGACTAGTACTAGGTAAAAAATTTATAATATATTTATAGAAGTTTAGTATAGCCTTTAACTAAGCTAAAGATTATTAAAAAAGACTTTTAAGAGAATTCTATACTTATTAGCGTATAGTTTAAACTAATATAGAAGATAGCAGCTTAGTATAGTATCTATAACTATAATATTTATAACTTTAATAAAATTACCTTTTAGATAGGTATAATTAGGTCTATAAAAGTTATTACTAGTAAAGAGATATAGGTAACCTAAGTTTATTTAACTAAGTAATTATAAGTAGATTATAGTAATCTAAAATATCTATACTACTAGATTATAAACTTTACTTTTTATTATCTATAAAGAGTATATCTATATCTAAACGTAGTATAAGAAAGTCTTAATACTATATAATTAACAGCTCTTTATATCTAAAAATAGTTAAATAAATAATATACTTATTCTTAAATAGTTAAAGTATTTTAATATATATATAAAGATATATATAGTAGAAGTCTATTAACTCTTTATCTTAGATAGCTATAAAAGCTATCTAAACTAGAAGTTTAAAGACTACTACTTTAAAAATAGAATCCTTACCTTTTATATACTAGCCTCTTTATTATATATCCTCTAGTTACTTAATATTATCTATTTTCTATTTTTAAAGTATAAGTACTCTAAGAAGGTTAAAGCTTTAGTATACTAATATATCTTTTATATTAATTAAAAAAAACCTCCTTTTAGTCTTTAAAGATATATTTTTTAATATATTTATAATAAGGAATTATAAGAAAGTCTTTAAAGTAGTAAAACTTATTCTTATTAATATATAAAAGGTTACTAATTAACTAGAAGTATAATTATATACTTTATCTAAACTACCTCTATAGAAGACCTCTTAGTAGTTAAAATCTCTAAGTAATATACTTAAATTTAGGTTAGAGTTAAAGCTAATAAGCAACTCTTTTAGTAAATTACTAATAATAGTCTAATTTAGCTTTATATAGCTTATTAAAAGTACTAAGCTAATAATATACTAAAGTATATTATAGAATATATATATTAGTAGTTGCTTTATAATATAGATAGATATATACTCTTTATTAAAATTAATATATATTAGTAATCTTAGATTCTAATCTTTAATAGTAAAAGATTTAAGTATCTACTAGAGGGCGCTATACTCTTACTACTATATCTAAGTAGCTATATAATCTTTAAACCTATAAGTTCTAAGCGCCTTTTAAACTTCTTCTCTCTACTAGATTAGATAATTACTTACTAAGATAGATAAATTTATCTTAGTAGAAAGTTAAAATTTAGTCTTAATCTAACCTTAAAGAAGATAGCTAGTAATTTTAAAGTCTATAATTCTAATCTCTTCTATACTTAGCTTGTCTTTTATAATAATATTTCTAGGTCTAAAATTAGTATAATAAAAGACAAGTTTAGAGTAATCTATCTCTATTACTTTATATTCTACTTAAAATAATTTAAAGTAATTACTACCTTAAGGCGTAATAAGAAAGTATTTAGATATATATTAATTATTTATACTACTAATACTATACTCTTTCTACTCTACTATTTTCTTATAGATATTTACTATAGTATTAATATAGTAGAATCGCTAATTTTTCTCTAGGGTTAGCTATATAATATCTAGAGTTTAACCTTATAGCCTATAGAGGAATAGATAGGATTAGTTATTACTAAATATATAATATATAACCTTTAGTATAATAAAGCTAGGTTATTAACTTTAGATAAAGCCTAAGGTAACTAATTTAGGTATAATACCCTTCTTAATATACTAAACTTTATAAAAAGTACTATTTCTAATAGACTAAATAGTAGATATATTACTAGCTTTGTAAACTAGTTTAATATATAAGCTATTAGGCGATATTATAGGTAGAGGTAGAGCTAGTACTTTAGTTAATATATAGCTTAAATTATCGTAGTTGTTATTCTAAGTCGTGCTATTAGTTAGATATAATAAATAATAGAAGACAAGGTTACTAATAAGCTAGATATTTATATTAATTTGTCTAAGAGACTTGTTAATATAATCTTCGCCCTATTTACGTACAACAACTATATCTTAATATTAGTAGACTACTATAGTCTAAGTAAGACGATAAGCTAGTAGTTTATATTAAGATAAAGGTAAGTTAAATTATAAGATACTAGCTATAAAATATAAAACCTTTAAGTTAGGCTTATTAGACCTAGAAGTACTAGACTTATACTAAGCTACTAAAAGAACTAGTAACTACCTATAATATTTTAGTATAGTAGAGTATTATTATCTAATTAGCTACTAAAAGGTAGCCTGTATTAGAGCGCTTTTAGCTATATAAGAGATAGCTATAGCAACGCAACTTTTAATATATACTTTCTTTTATTTACTTTTATTTTTAGCCTAGTAAGTTATTAGGCTAAGTTTATCTTAATATCTTAATCTTCTAGGAATCCTGTAGTTGCGTAGGCTGAAAAAATTACGTTACTATATAGTTCTAATACTATATATAACCTTTTATATATCTATAAATATCTATAGACTATAGTAGCAAAGCTAAGAGCCTATCTAGAGGTATAGCGCTAAATATAGCCTATAGTTTTAAAGAGTAATTATCTAATCCTAGGATTAGTTCTCTATATATCTAAGTTTTACCTTCTTTAGATTCTAAAAGTAACTTTTAAAACCTTATTATAGAAGTATATACTTTTTAGTACTTCTAGACTAGAATGTTTTAGGTATATAATAAGTAATAGCTTTTTTATTAACGCTTAGAAGAGTTACTAGCTACCTAGCTAACCTATTATTATAGAATCTCTCTAATATATAGAGGCCTACTTTAACCTAATAATAGTACTTGTAAAAGAGGGTAGGTAGGTAATTTCTATTCTAGATAGCCGGTAAATTGTATCTTAGAGAATCTATAAGTTCTACTCTACCTCTAAAGGTACTACGTAATACTTAGAGATTCTACGCTATAAGAAAATATATTAGTAGATATTCTACTCTACTAGTACTCTATAGTATAGCTTATTTAAGTAATAGCTCTATACAACGCTAATAGATATTAGTTTATATATTTAATAGATTCTCGACTTTACTGTCTATAAGTATCTATAGGTATACTATACTAATTAACTTTAAGAGGTGCAGATTCGCGATCAATATACCTCTTAGTTAAGAAAGAAAGTAGGCTATAGCTATATTAATACATTTTAGAGGTTATTTTCTTACCGCTTTAGATTTCTTAAATTACGCTACTACCTACCCTACTATATAAGCTATATAGTATAATAGTAAGAGAATATAAGTAGAGACAAGTAGTAGTATAGACAAGGTACTTATAGATAAAGTTTAGTCTTACCTCAAACTTTCCTATTACCCTATTAAACTTTATTAAAGTAAATTAGACGCCTTACGAGTATTTAGTACTTAGTTTTTAACTATATTAGTAAGTAGATACCTGTACTAAAGCTTATCTAGACTACGTACTAACGATAGTATATAGAACCTAAACTGACTAATATATCAAACGTCGAGGACATAATCAGCTGGCCGAGACGTGATATAGTTTTAAGTATATTAGATAAGTAGAAAGGAGATAATAGCTACGGACATCATGATGGAGTAGCTTTGGTAAGTAATCTTCCTACATATCTATACTACGCCTTACCTAAACAATAGACTAGTATCTAGTAGGGTTATTCCCTATTTCGGCCCCGATAATTATTCACGGAAGCGAATGTAAACACTACACCTCGTCGTAGACATATAGGAAATACGAATGTTGCGATAATCATTGTCATTGCCAAAGTGTTGTATAGATAAAGTATAGAGGCTACGACAAGCATAGGTTTCCGGCATTGGCGTTGGGGGAAACAGAGGAGCCAAATCTGTAGCGCGACGGAAAGGATCAGCATCAAGTCACGATTCAACATCGTGTCGCGCCTGGATGGCTGGATAGGTCTTCTTTATTCTCGTTTTTCTGTAATCGTCACTCATTTATTTCTACCTAACCAATGAAACTTCCAACGTTGTGGGTCACCTGACCTGAGAATGGAGACACTGGTAAAAAAAAGGGAGGTTCACCAAAGTAGGCATTGCCATTTTCCGAATCCCCTTTTCTATGCTGCCTGCTGCGTCGCCAGCCATTCCTCGTGCATCTTCTTCTGTTTCTCCCACTCTTTGACCAGCTTCTTGCGCCTGTTCTTGGACACCACATTCCCCGCTGCGTCAACGGTTGGGATGCCACTCTCGTCCCATTCTAAGTACTCGTCCTCGGTCCTGAACATCAGCAGGGGGTCGACCTTGGCGCGCTCGCGCAGCTCCTTCTCCCTCTCAGTCTCCCTGGCCTCCTGTTCCAGCTTGGCCTTCGCCTTTGCAGTGCCAGCTGATTCCCGCTCCGCGCGCGCCTCTATTAGCAACTTATCGAGGGGTCGTACCAAAGCATGCTGGGGGTTGCTGCGGTCCTCGAGATAGATGCCCAGGTTCCAGAGGTGTACATCGCGGAGCTGGTCGCATAAGGTGAGCAGGTCTTTTGCCGGCGCTTGCTGGGTCGCGAGGGCCTTGACGTTGGTGCGGAACAGCTGCAGCACCTGATCGTATGGTTTGGAGGACTCGACCACTGGTGTTGACGCCGTGATCGTAATTCCGTCAGCGAGCTTCGCTATAGCTGTATGATCGACCGAGCCGGAATAGGCTAAGTTTCGAACCTTGTCGCGCAATTGAGATGCGGGGTAGATATAGGGTTTTGCTGGCGCGGGAATATCGAGGCCCGGCCACCCTATACGGTCTAAATTGCTGAGATCTCGCTCGGGATCCAGACCAAATATGGTGATAATATGTGTTACCCACCGGGCGAGCAAGATGACTGTCTGATCTGAAAGTGCCTCAGCCGAGTTAGACTCGGTAACAAGATCAGAGAGGATTTCCATGGCAGCTGAGGTGTTGAAGGAATCGCAAAGAGCTGTATCGACATCGGCCTTCGCCTTATCTAGGGCGCTTAATAATTGCTGGTCTGCGATGCCAAGCTCTTGCATTGTTGTAGTCTTGGGACTAGAATGTTTCCAGAGGTCCAAGCTCTTTAGAAAGAAGTTATTGAGCTTGCCTTCCCAGCTGACTACGGCCCTCATAAGCTCGTCTGTTACCTCAATACCACCCTGCCAAGGCATAAGGAGGAAGCAAATTCGAAGAGAACGTGCACTCCACTCCTTTTGGGAGAGAACAGATCTGATGGTCGTATAGTTCTTGAGGCTCTTGCTCATCTTTAAGCCTCGAATCCTATAATCTGTTAGCGCCTTTGTACGACGAAATCGGCATTTGAAACCTTTTACCTCAGTTGCCCCATGTGAATGAAGTAATTTGTCCACTGTACTTGGCAGCCCGGGGTCGACCAGTAAGCTTCCGATTGTGCGAGTTCGTTATCATGATGAGGGAAACGAAGATCGACGCCTCCGGAATGGATATCTATCGTCTTCCCGATCACTTCGGAGGCCATCGCAGAGCATTCAATATGCCATCCTGGCCGCCCATGACCCCATGGACTCGGCCATGCTGGCTCGCCTGGCTTGCTAGCTTTCCACAGCGCAAAATGATTCTCGCTCCGCTTCATTGAACTTCCCTTGGACAGTGAACCTTCACCATCGGCTTGGAGGGTAAGGTCGTTCTTGTTCCACGGTTCTAGCCGGGAGTAGCTGTGCCCAGCCTTCTCAAACGAGCCGATATCGAAATATACGGAGCCGTCAGGGGTAGCGTAACCGAAACCGTTCGCCACAATCTTCTCAACGAAGCGGACAATCTGAGGGACATGCTCGGTCACACGAGTTAGTTGGTCGGGAGCCAGGACATTGAGCGCATTCATGTCCTCGAAGAAGCGGCGTTCGAATTTCTGGGTCAGCTCCAAGTATATCTCGCGGTCATTGGAGTCCATCTCTGCACCATGCAAGGCATCGAGATATGGGAGCAAAACATCGTCCGTCTTGGCGAAAAATTCAGGAAGCTTTCCTGGGGCTTGCAGGGCCTCGACAGCCGACTGTGCCGTTCCAATGTGTGCTTTTAACAGCAAATCGGCGACAGTAACAGCTTGTCCCTGTTTTGATGTCGCGGCGTCGGCTAGAGGGGGAGGCTCGGCCTTTTCCTTATATGCCTTGTCCGCTGCCTCGGAAAAAGTCGCTGGGCTCGTATCCGAGGGCAGAGACGGAAGGTTCTTGCCAATGTAGTGCCGGAATGCGGCTTTGGCCTCTGCCAAAACCGAATCGCTCACCGAGTCGTCCTCAGTGGCATGCTCCTGCTTGAAGCGCGCGAGCAGGTACTGCTGGCGGCCCTGGAGGATGATCTTGTCGTCGATATCGGTCGTATTCATAACGAACTTGACACGGAAGCCGAAGTAGTCCTTTATGATGCGGCGGATAATGTCGGTCGAGACGTAATTCTTGGCATGGCCCAGATGAGCATCTTCGTACACTGTCGGGCCACACGCGTACCACGTCACCATCTTTCCTGTCGGATCAACTGGGACAAAGTCATCCTTGCTCCTCGTCAGGCTGTTGTAGATCTTCAGTCGGGGTAGCTGGACGTCAGGTCGGGCTTGGGGGGGGATCCATGGTGGCTGTTTGCGACCGTCGGAAGCCATGCTACGGGCGCTCAACTGTTTGAGATTGAGATTGTCAGCGTCAAAGAGTATTTGTCTGAGAAAGAAAGAAAGAAGGAAAGAAAGAAAGAAAGAAGGAAAGAAAGAAAGAAAGAAAGAAGGAAAGAAAGAAAGAAAGGAAGAAGAAGGGTCGTACTTTTGGTAGGGGAAAAGAGACAGCTCGACTTAGCGGTGTGATCGTGTGAGCGTACAGCTCGGATGACCCGCGGGGAAACCTCGGCTGACCTGCCTAAGTAGTGTTACGGCGCAGCCGGAACAAGGAAACGCCGAGGAACCAGGGGGAACCGAGGCCAGTAAAACAACCGAGAAAGAGTCACGTAATAGGTTATGTAATATACTTAGCTATAATTTATCTTAGTAAGAGTAGACTAATAAACTAAATAAGATAAGAGAATAAGTAGAATACTAAAGGTCTTTTAGCTAGTATTATAACCCTTATAAAGTACTTTATAAAAATATTCCTTTAGTAATTTTACACGTACAAGACTCGTATTCATACATGATTTATACGGAAGCCATGCTAAGTAGAGAGTATCAAAGCTCAATCATCGCGACTAGCACCGACGGGCATTACATCGAAAAGTCCCTTCTCGGGAAGGCCCTTATGTTTCAATACCTATTTCAGCTTTTCCGGCGGCTCCTCGATAGGCTCACTGGTCAAAGCCCATGCGCCCCAGTGCATGCCCAGAGCCTTCTTACACTAGGTATCTTAGAAGATTTCGACAGCGTCCAGAGGGCTCGCGTGCACAGGGCTATACATAAAGCGCGGATGGTACGCTCCAATAGGAATCAAGCCTAAGTCGAACGGGCCTCGGAACTCCCCAATCTGTTTAAAGTGGTGATTCTTAGGCAGCGCATCGAAGCCTAGGCCGAGTTCGTCGGTCCCCTCTAGCACAGTACAATATCCAGTGTCGCCGGCGAACCAGACAGACTTGCCGCCAGACTTGATGCCCCACGACGCCCACAGCGCCGTGTCCTTGTCAAGCGGCGTCCGCATAGTGCCGTGCTGGCTAGGGAGACACAAGACCTAGACAGAGATAGTATCCGCGCCTCCGTCTGCGTTTTCTCCTCCAGTCGCCGGCTAGGTCTTCTTCTTCAGCGTCACATAAGCATCATCCCACCACTCCATCTCCGTCGCCGCGCTGACGCCCAGTTCCCTGAGCCACCGCCCCGTTTCCAAACCAACAAAGAAGTACACGCGCGGGAAGCGGGCAATGAGCTCTTTAAGACTGGCATCTGAGAAATGGTCGGGGTGGTTGTGGCTGAGGAAGATGGCATCAAGGGCGGGGAGATCAGCGGGTTTGCAGGCCGAGAGCGCAACGCGCTTCGGGCTCATGAGGCCAAACTTCTCCTCGAAGACGGGATCGAACAAGGCGCGAAAGCCCGATGGGAACTCGACAAAGACTGTGGCGTGCCCAATCCATGTCGTGCGGAGACTGGGATGGCCGGCGCGCTGCGGGAGGAACGACGGCGGGGCAGTAGGGATCTTGGCGTGGGACGTGTCGGGCACGGGGAGCTTGCCTTGGAGGCGATAGCTGCGAGGTGTCGCATGTCAGCCGCCGATCACGATCACGATCACGATCACAGGCAAAGAGAAACGACGTACCGGAAGAAGATGCAGCCTGCGCGAAGGAGCGAAATGTCCTTCCAGCGCCCAAACGACGGCAACGCGTTCACGAAGCCCGCCGTATTGCCGCTCTTGTCCTTGACGTGATGTGTTTTGGCTTTGGCATCGTCGGGTGCCGGGCCCGGCTGTGTCGTAACGGTGCAGTCGTAGACGCTCATGGCGGTTGAAGTTGTGTGGTTGTTTGGATCTAGGGGAGGGGATTGCGAAATATGCACGCGCAAAGGGCAGGCCGTTGTTCAACGGTTGTCTCTGTGGGCATGTCGCTCAAACTCCACGTGATCCTGACCTAGTGTGACACAGCAGCAGCTTCGCCCCAGCCTTTGTTTGTGGCCAGCCGTCGATATCGGTCGGCCCATACTGTCGGTCAGCCAAACGCTTGCCTCCAATGCGGACATGGAGAACGCGAACTGTTCTCAGACATCTCACACACGAAGAATGCGTCGCTGTTTACCGCCGTTTTACGCGTTATACAAACCATCAAATCGCACTCGGGGAGCACGGGTACAGCACAGATATCGAGCTGACTAATACAGGCACGGGCACGGGCCCGAAAGCTGGCCCGGCAAACCTTAAATTACCTATGCATAGCCACAATACTATAACTTCATATAGATACCTGTTACTACTAGTGCGGCTACGCTGGATTCGCAGTTGGCGCGTGATAGCTGACGCAAGAGATACAGCCGAGCCGAGCCTAACGTAAATGGTAAGTGCAAGTCGTTACGTCGTCACGTCGTCTTTTTCTTCTTAGGGTTGCTGGACCCAGCGTTGACCGTGGTGTCTGGAGTGATTGGCTGGACGCTTGGCTGGACGCTTGGCTGGCTATTCGGTATGATTCCTTCATCGGCGAAGCTGTAAACTTCAAGTTGTTGGGACAGTCCTGAGCGTGAGCGTGAAGAGGCCAGACCCTGCTCGGAGACATCAAAGTTCAAATCAGCCGGTAGCATGTCAATGACGGAGCATATTCTATCAAAGTGCTTGGGAAGCCACAAGTCGTAAACGTTTTTGACGAACTGGTAGGCTTTCCACCTCTGATCTCCTTCCCCGGATGGCGCGAAAATAAACTTGGAGATCAAATGCCGGTAAAACTTGACATTGACATCCCCTCTATCAACAACGGCGTAGTGGCCCCAGATTCTCACGTCCTCGTCGTTATGAGATATTGAGAAGCCATTAATCTCCCGATGTAGTTCATTCTCTCGGCCAACTAGCTGGAAAAGTGAGTGCAGGCCGCGCAAGATGACAGACTGAGCGTAAGCATTCTGTCGATCAGCAACATCAAGTTGGCCGTCCCCGCACTTGACCTCGCTGGTGAGAAATGGAAAATACATTTGATACGTGGCTGCAAAGAAGGAGGAATCAGCAAGGAGGTCGCCGAGAAAAGGTTGAAGCTTTTGCAGCTGTTCGGGAGTAAAAGCATCTCTATCGAACCCAAGTCCAAAATCTGGCTGCGGTCGAGGTCCGGAACGAGAACCAGAACCAGAACCAGGAGGATTGAGGAAAGGGATGGAACTGGTCCAGCATGCGTTGGTAGTCTCTCGGAGGATGGCGAGGTGTTTGGCCCCCTTGTCAGCCAGTATCTCAGCTGACGGAACAATGAGCTGCGAAATATCGCGGACCACTTTTGTCGCGTTCTCGCCCTTGATCCTTTTACACGTTCTCTTGAACAGTTCATCATCGGAGAAAAGAGCATGTTGAGGCGCTGGCTGTGCTTCTTTCAGGAGCTGCTGGCAAAGTTTTTCGCTTTCCGCCGTAATGCTGAGTTCGTGATCATCCATAAAGCTGCCGCACTCCTTCAGTTGACGTTGGAATAGCGGATGCCTATACGGAGCACACTTCTGATCCCGCGACATGCTGCTCATAATCTGTGTCGGGGTTGTTTCCGAGGCTAAGGAGGCGTTTGAGCGTTTACGGCTCAGCGATCGTTTTTTTGCACGCGCATGATCGACAAGCTCGCGAAAACGATGTATTGTTGCCTCTTGTTCTTCTGTCGGCCAGGCTCCGGTCTCCCTCCAGCAGTCAACCCGAGCCTCACTGACTGTGTTCCACCTGAGTAGTTCGTTAACTGATGTTCGGACTGGTTGTGGAAACGGCTCGAGCGAAGGGAGGGCGGGTGAAACTTGGTCTTCTCGAGGTCGCTTTGGCGTCTTCGCCTGCTGAACGGAGTCGGGCGTTGTCTGGCGCACGTCTTCTGGCTCGTTGGCTTCAGCTTCAGAGTCTTGTTGCACGTTCTTCTCAAAGAACTCGTGTCGGGCGGGAGGGAGTCTTCGGCGCTATTTTGTGGGACACACACCTTTTAGCTCGTCGGCGTCGGCTTCGGCTTCAGAGTCTTGTTGCGGGCGCTTCCTTTTGGTGCGGGCCGGCGGAGAAGTGGGTGCAAGAAGGGCTGGAGGTGGTTGGATGTGTCGCTGTCGCAGTCGCGCGCTACTTCGAGTGCCAGCGCGCCGTGTGGACTCCACGATGGGCGTCTTCTTTCGGGGTCCTGCGGGTCCAGCCGTGGGTTGGCGCCTGTGATTCTTGGCGGGAGCGGAACTGGGTCGCGGGGCCATGGGCATGGAAGGGGGCGTAGCGCGCGTGCAGCGCTGGAGATATGATGATGGGATGATCGAAGGACGAAGGACGAAGGACGAAGGATGGATGCAGGAGCGTCAGCGCGAAGTCGGATGGGGATGGATGGAGGAAGCAGTTGGAGTTGGCGAGAGGTTTGACGCTCTAGGCTTGGCGATCTAGGCTTGGCGCTGGCGGGGCTGCAGGTGGCAGTCTGAAACGAGCCGAGGGAGCGCGAACCGAATGGCGCTACCCGTATGCGGAGCCTCACGTGCAGAGCGGAAGGGTATCTACCATTTGAAATTATTTATCAGGTATACATATAATACAGTTTGGGAGGTCGAGGTAGACGAGGGAGTTGATTAGCTACGATAAAAGCTGCTTGATCGATGAATGGCGATGAGGATCTACTGCTGAGTCTCTACGTCGAAGGAGAAGTCGGTTGATGCTCGACTTTGTTAGAGCATGCTCAGATGCCGACACCGACTTTGTATGAGAGCTACCTCTTTCAAATTCTACCGCTAACATCGCTAGAATTCACCGCACTCTTGCGTGCAGCTCCTTTTTAACCTACCAGGCCAAGTCGTCAGCAATCTTTTTGCACATATGTAAGTAGTCCGGTCGGTAGCTTGTTCACAGACTTTAACTTATTATGCACAGGAGGCGTAGTTATCTTAACGCTGCCGAGCTCGCTCTCTCCCACACCTCGATAGAAGAAATCGTTCTTTTTACAATTATCGGAGCGTCTCTTCCCGACCTTAAGCCGAGGATTGTTTAGTGGACATCTTGTCAGGAGTTCCTTATAATGCTTAAGGGTTGGCTACGCGGGACGGACATAGCGGACACAATAGAAAACACTACTCTGATGTTGCTAATAGCACTCTGCGTCCTGCGTCTTGCCTCGCCAGGCTCCTACAACCTCAAAACTTTCCAGCCTATCTGCAATAGGCTCGGTGTAAGACCAGTTCGCAATGATGAACGAGAGCACCGTTGTTCCTTCGCTACAGCTGCTGAAGCGCTGCTCCAAGAGTTACGGGAGAGTAAATTTGAGAGTGTCTATGGCCCTAATCATTACTATCGATGCCCCTCGCGATTTCAGAGAGAAGGTTGGTCAGGATTTCCGCCCTTATTGGCAATCGGTTCTGGATCGAGTAGATAGGAAGCTCATTGTCGAGGACGAAGATCTGGTCGCGAAGCTCACTTGTCTATCGCTCCAACTGTAGCTTTCTCGAATGACATAGCATATTAATTGAGAGCTTACCCCTACTTGCGCACTGTGAGCTTAGAGGGTATTCGACCCAGTTAAGTCTATTCTGTTTTCTTACCTCTACTTGCTGGCTTTTGAAGACTAGCTTGTTGTAGTTAGCCCCGCCAACTCCGCCAACTCCGCCAACTCCCCGCCAACTTCTCCATCTTCGCTATCCTCAACACCAACTTCCAAGCCCAGCCCCTATGCAACGCTGCAAACGATATCCCAAAAAGCCTGGCCATGGGCCGCTTAACGGTTCAACATGTCAGGCATGTAAAACGCTGAGACAGGGTCAACGCAAAGACAGAATAGCGAAACAACGATGTACAGCCAACAATTCCTGCCCGAATGATCCCGAGGTGGGGAGAACGCGCTGCGCTAAACATGCCAACAAGAGCACAAAATCCGACGCGCGCCGCTCGGAATTGGCGAGCAAAGAGCAAGCACCCGGGAATGCACCGCCTCATCGACTACTTTCGTGGGATACGGTTCTTTGGGTTACAGCTCCTGACAACCCGCCCTTCCACCAGTCCAACACGCTTGCGATCCAATTTTTTCCGGATGATCGCGCCGTACTTGGCAACGATGCCTGGTTAAAAGAGGCTGCTAAATCGGACTTGGGCAAGGCAGTCCTAGTCCCGTGCGACGATGGTTTCTACATACACCAAGGACTAGCAACAATATCAGCCGTCAAGTCCCAAGCTTCATTCTCAGTTCTCATAAAGACATGGGATTGGTTTGAAAAGCAGTTGCGGACCCGTCTTCTTCTGGATACCTGCCGGAACGACAATGGAGAGGCCCGAAACACGGTTATCTTTCTCCACTGGACTACTGAGGAGCCAAAGGGTATGAGCCTTAACGACGCATATGCGGAAATTCGCATGTTAAATCATATCCACGGGGCGAAAATACGGCCGTACCCAAGCGAGAGTGAATCGTGGCAAGAAAGGTTCAAAATTGGAGATATACGAGCCTTTGAGGAAGAAGCTCGGTCGGGTCCACCAGAGTATTCATACCGTCCCAAAACATGTTATGGTCATGGGCCGTGCCAGCTTCTAGAACACGAAACTTCAGTTCATAAGAGGACACACAGTGGCTCGGCAAAGCACGTCAAGGTCCTAGGGCGGAAAGATCGCGGCGAGCTTACCTGCACTTTGGGGCCGTCAAAGGAGAACCAGAAGAAGACGTCACCCAAGGGTCAACCCTACTGGTTCCACCAAGAGTATGTCCCCGACCTACATGACGGCGAATTCCGAGTCGTGATCGCTACACGGCCAGATGCAAGCGGTATTCGCGGCCGAAAAGGCTATATCGTCAAAGTGGCCAAAACAGCATGGATCCGGGATACGCGAGAGCTTGCCTCGAAAGCTGCCGAGGAGGAAGATTTCGAGCCTAGAGAGTACGGCGATCTTTCACTCTCTGTTATCGGACACTTTGCACTCTATCTGTTCAAGAGGCTACGTAACCGAGCTGACAGCCTAATATACTTTAAGAGTCTCAAAGTCGCAGTTCGCTTAGATGTGGGCATTAGCACGGATACTAGAGGAGAGAGGCGACTATTTTACAACGAGCTCACACGATGGCCCGGTGCTTATTACTTTTCTCACACTATATATCCAGACCCTAAGACGCAAGTGTTTAGGGCAATTACAGCCGCGTTTTGTAATTATATAGAGCACGCCATGCTAGAGACTTCCTAATTAGAGTCGAATAAGAAAACAGTAAGGCTACATTAAATACTATCTTCGCTGTTATACTACAAGTCTGGGTTAAAACTAACTACCTCCCATTCTTCTTTTAAGTTGAGGAAATCATAATACGTCCGATCATAGATCTAAATCTCAATACCACTCTCGGAGCTGACTATAGCCGACTTATTAACATCATTATTAAAATCCGTAGGGTCAGCACTATATATAAGACTAACTTTCCAGATTTTAGCAAATTTCACTCTGCTCTAAGAGTTAAGTTCTCCTATTAAGTCTCGCAGTATCCCGTCTATATTACCAAAATCCTTAACAGTCTAGTAAGACGCGTTGTGGATGTGTACTTTCTCGATGTGTACAGGGAGTAATTACGATAATAGTCGGAAGGCCCAGCTCTAGTAAATAGTATATAGGTCCGTTGTAAACTCGCGGAGATAGAGAAAGACGGATAGCCGATTGTACATAGCCCACTTCTACAGGATAGGAATAGTCTCTCATGTATAATAACAACAACGTGTCTCAATATACTACGAGGACCTCTAATAGCGCCGGAAGATTTCTAGATACTTAAGAGTTAGATAGACAGTCGGAAGTAAATGATTAAAGTACCCTACAAGATAACATTATTTTCACCAGGGTGCTGGATGAAATCTTAGCCGCGGTGAAACCTAGGTCCTTGCTGTTGCTAGAGGCGGGCTTGAATAGCTAATTAGTAGGTTACGAAGGAACCCCGGTACAGAGGTAGAGGTAGAGGTAGATATAGATATAGAGGCAGATATAGAGGTAGAGGTAGAGGTAGAGGCAGATACAGATACAGAGGCAGATACAGAGATAGAGGTAGAGGCAGAGGCAGAGGCAGATATAGATATAGATACAGATATAGAAATAGATACAGATGCAGAGGCAGAGGCAGATACAGAAAGCGCAAGCATAGTTATGTGAATGTGAATGATGCATGTGAACTTTCCCCACATAGATGCTTTTGAATCACGGTCTTAACGCGGCGAGTAGACCTAAGAATAGCGTAGTAGAGCATTTATTCATTAAGAGGCGGCCGGCGCACTTTGAAATTGAAATACCATCTCTCGGTGATAGAAGGACGGAAGACACAACATAGGCATAATGTGATGTGATGTTGCTGTTGCGCGAAGAACCCCTACTACTAATTAGAGTCGGGAGTTATGTTAAGCTCTTTTTACGAACCTGATCGCTACTATACAGTACTACATTATTGTAATGTAAGCTTTACAAATTAGGAAGGAGCTATACGAGCTTAAATGTCTACCTTCCTAATAAGGAAGGGGTTGGAAAGCGTCGAAGATACCGTGCTGACTCGCATAGTTAGCGAGGTGTTACGGCGCAGTCGGAACAAGGAAACGCCGAGGAACTAGAGGGAACCGAGGCTGGCAAAACAACTAAGAAAGAGTTATATAGACATCAACCCCGCCACCCGAGCTGCCTTCCCACCCGAGACGGGTTTCTAGCCATCTCAACACCCACTTTCACGTAGAATAGCTCCACAACGCGATTGATGGGTACGTAATTTGAGACGCGCAATCGATTCTACTTGATCTAAAGTACTTTGCGCGACGATACCTTGACCCCCGTAGCCCAGGGCATCTTGTAAAGCCAGGCGCTCGCAGCTGCCCCGATGAACACGTCCCGGGCATCCCATTCACGACGGTCAAAGTCGCTAGGGGGGCTGCTGAGCTGCCCAAAAGACGTGGCAATAGGCTTCATGGGCCTGCCCTGCCTCTCCTGGGTTAATTACAGCGTGAGATTGACGTGATACTGCAACCTCTGGCATCCAGGTGCCCTCTAAGTACGCAGCTTGATGCTCCCTAGCAGCCATCTTGGCCCCCTTTGATGCTTTCTCGTTCAACAGCCTCTTTGCGTCGTCCGCCGTGAACACGCTGCCCTTGCTAAGGAGACGCTTGTTCGTAGATTTATCAGTCTTATACTTCTCGTACTTCAACAGTTGATGCTTGTTGATCTCTAGTTCAGTTGCTATCAAAGTAGTACCCTTCTGAAGTAGTCTAACCCGCCTAGCAGCAGGCGATGGCAGGGTCTCGTTCAACAGCTGTTCAAACAGGCGCTTGCAGTCCTCCTGTTTACGGGGAGTGTGAGGTGAACTAGGTGTTTCAAGCAGAGCTGGATCGATGGCTACACCCTGTTGCTTCTCGTCTAGGCGCTTGAGAACAGGCCCAGGGCGTACAGGATTCATGCCACTGACCGAATACCGAATACCTCGGGGTTCAGATACCGACAAAGAACACGAACGAAAATTGGCTGGAAAGGGATCCATTCGCTATCTGAGATACAGGTCGCATTCGAGCGGATGACCAGGGAAGAGACCATATTACAGATAATAGACCCACAAGCCACATCAGCTCCTTGAGATCTTTAGAACCGCGATACTCGATACGGAAGCGAATGCACAGGTCACCAGTCTGTGATGAGAAACGAATGTGATAGTAAATCGAACGTGTAACACGACAAAGACAGTCCTCAAAGGAATGAAGCAGACCTCGAAGAAGCACATCCTACAACCACAAGTACTACTGACACTACAGACTTGGACATCATTGAACTGGAACACATTTCTTGAAAGCGCCCAGCCCCGAGTGATAGATCACACCGGTGAAGGTTTGGCCATTAGAGTTGGCCCAAACAACTCGGTATTTGCCGGGATCAGTGTCTGCATGAAATATGTTAAATTCTAGAAAACGATATATAAGACATATGTGCAGAGATTCGGGGGATACTTGCCCTGCTTGGGATTGAAAACGGCGTCACCTTCCAAGACTGGGTACTCCACGAAAGGATTGCCTCCCGACGGTCTTCCACGAAATAAACCGTCGTTATTTTGGTAAAAATGAGGGAATCTTGGAGCTGCAACGAGGGTAAAACGCTTTCCGGCGGAGAACGCACTTCCAATCTTTTCCTTGGTGAAATGTTTGGAATCACAAACAAAGGCTTGGACCTTGGCGGAGGAGTCTCCGTCCAAGTTGGTGTAAGACTCGAGCCGGGGAGCCACTGGCGTAGCCGCAACTACGATGGCGAGTAGAACCGAGAGCAACGGCGTAAAAATCTTCATGATTATTCGCAGACGTTTGGGTGGCCCGTTGGGATCAAATGACCAACAAGAGGCGATTGATTAGGGGGATGCCAGATGCACTGATGAGATTTCGGATGCTAGTGTAGAAGAACAAAATATTATGTGATCTCGTTCATGCGCTTCTTGTATGTTTTGGTACTGCACCACGTTAACGAGCCTGCCAAGCGTTGTAACCAATTAGTCGCACCCGTCTCTCCAACCAGTCAGCACTCAAATTTGACAATATGGAAAAATGGCTCATGTTGTGGTCCGATCTTACCCGTCGAAGTTATGAGTTGATTGTCTAGTTGTAGGATGATATGGGGTTGCACTCACTGGCGGGTACTTCCTGTATTGATTGAGGTTGTAACGAGGGAGATTCATCCTCCCGCGTATGGAGTTATACAAGATTGTGTTTACAGGATAGCAAAAAACCATGCGCCCACTCGAACACCCAAAGAAGCAAAGATTAAAACTTTCCCTGTCACGCCACTTCTCGGGTCATTCAAGAAGGTCAAAAGACTGAACCACTTTGGGCCGCTTCGCAATGTCGTTCCATCTCGAACCACAGGGTACAGCCGATCTGCATGTTGTACTGATATTGCTCATCGATTACAGACCTGTTGCATAGAAGCCTCGTCCCACGAGACTCCAGTATAGGAGCGGTCATCCGTAACATTCCTCATGTTGTCCAGTGCCTTGGAAACCAAGGACATCGTCATCGTTGGTGTCCCTTCGGAAGCAACGTCGACACTGCGCAGAGCTCTCTCCCACAGGTACCATCGCTCCACGTTGTACCCCTTCCACTGCTTGCCATATTTGGTCTTATTGCCGCCCAATCCAGCACGGTCCGGAAAGCTTCGCCGATTCGTGACGTTGGCCCATAGGACGTTGCAGGCGTAGATGAACCACAAACAAGCTCCGCGCAGTAGCATTGGAGACGGGCAACGCTCGTTCTCAAAGGCTTCCCGAAACGTCACAAGGGCGAGAAATGAACCATCTATTGCACAGTGCCCCTCGGAGATGCCGTGATCGATGCCGGCGACGGATGTAAGCTGCGCGTAAAAGGCTGTGAGATTTTCCCACATGATTTGGGTAGCGAGTGGTAGGTTCGTTGAACGGAGATCTGCCCGGGTTAGCGGTCAGAAGTCATGATATAGTCCCACTATAGAAGGTCTGTACTAACCAATATTCCAGTTGTCGTAAGCAGTATATCCAAATTTTGGAAGGTCGGCCCAGACCCGGCCTTCGCCGTGCAAGTCGCTCACAACGGTGATGGTCTGGATCTGGCGGACAAACTGAGCGAGAATGTCTTGTTTGACAGGTGAGGTGCGACTGGCGAGATCAACGAGAGCCGTACAGAATGCATGGACATGACTGTCAAGCTTCGATCGGAAGACTAGTCCTGCGCCTGAAGTGAGATCGGCTGCTGCGGCATCGCGAGAGATTTTGACAATAGCCTGGATTGCGTGCTCGACACCTTGATTGGGATGCTGAACAAGTGAAATTAGTATTTCGGACTCCTTGCTGTGGGCCATAGTTCGGAGTGAGTGAGGTTTAGTGAGGCGATATCGGTTGTTCTGAGACCTCTGAGAGCCTGGTCCTAGTATGGAGACACTTGTTATGCGTACAGCTTTGGCAAAGACGAAGTAATCTAGTAATAACCTGGAACGAGCTCGGAGCGTGGATTGCCGAGTCCTACAGTTGGAGATGTAGCTGCCAAGTGCTGGGTAGGATGCTTGTATGTAGGAGCGGTTGTTACAGACACCGTCCTTTTATCGCATAAAAGATGGACGTATCTCTGGATAATGGTAGGTGAATAAACGTCGATGAGTCGCTCTCGCGCAGAAAAAACTAGCAGGTGTTCGAATATTGCGGAGATGACAGAAATGGCCTATACCTTACAAGTGATTGACAGCTTGCATAGAGTTCAACACAGACCTAAGTGCGGCCATGAATGCCAGAACATATGGCAGTAGCCTAGTCGTGACGATAAAACTCAAGCCTTGGTAGGGCCACAAAGTCAGTATACATATATGAAATAAGGTGCATTGGGCAAGAGGCCCGGGTTGAGAGAGTCTGAAGTGAAATGATACCCGCAGTGTATCTGCTAACACCCCTTCTTGATCGTACGTACATCTAGACTGTAAGAACCGTTTGACGTACCCTCCTACTACAATGACCAACCACTGCCACTCAAGCCGGGTCAACCAACTTCCTCCACAATGATAACCCCAGGAGCGTGTCAAGAAGCGGCGAATGCAGCATGTACAAGGACCATAATTCCGTTACCCGCAACGTCCGTGAGAGGTCGGACAAGCGGGTGGTAGAGCGACAGCAGAAGGATTGTTGGCTTCGCAGACGCCAATATGTCGCGACATCAAACCGCACAGGTCGCTGAGGAGGGGCAGAATGCTCGGTTGAATGCACCAGGTCGCAGAGACCAGCGGGCCGCCAATGATAGAAATCCAACTGTGGGCGAAGGTCAGTGGGCCCGCAGCCAGATACAAGCATCCACCCAGATGGACGACGTGCGCGTCCACGCAGATCCTGTTGATGACCGAGCGCATGGACAGTGCGCAAGAGGCCGTGAGTGATGATTTGTCGAACTGTGTGATGCTCTTTTGGGCTAGTCCGCCATTCTTTCCTACCTTGGGGCTGTCCGGATGCCCAATTTCATAGCATCGCATGCTCTTTTGCAAAGGTAAATATAGAGCAGAAACTTTTCTGCTATAACAAACCTCACTCGTATAAACCGTCGATCAAGTGTCCCAGTTTACCTGTCGAAGAGTTAAGGGATTATTGTACTGTGCAGGCTCGTCGTCAGTTAACTTACGATATGCGATACGTGTGGAACAATGCAACGATACGACAGCGAACTCCAACTTCATAAATGTGTATGAATGGCAGCCTTCAAGCGAAGCGGATGATTGCTTCCTGGTAAGCCGCACCTGCGCAGCAGAGCCTTCAGGATCCTGAAAAGGCTTCGGAAGCTCGTCTCCCCAAACCTTGACGAATGTTGCGACCAGAAAGCCTCCTGCGATCTCGCTAGGCTATACATATTGAGGATACAAGAGAAGATCATCGACTATGAGGTGCATCGAAATGCGTCGCTTGTGTTCTTCATATCAGCGATTCTGGCCATATTTTCGAGGACGCCCTCTTCCCGTAGCGATTTGGCGCACTGCGATGCAAAATCGGTCTAAACCTACCCAGCAACTCCGATGGAAAAGCCTTTGCCTGCCCTGTCCTCGGTAGCAAGACAAACCAAGTGATGTCCGGTATCGATGTGAGCATGGGTTAAGCTTCGGAGAGTGTCAGAGATACAATGCGTGAACTATTGGTCTCTTGAGAGGATAGTTCTCGTTATTGCTTGCGCCGCTGACGTGATTTCCGTTGCAGTGCTCGCCTCCAGCGTGAATATCCTCGCTGCATCATCGCCAGCACTAAGCCAAGCCATAAATTCCCAATTTTCCACTGGTGTCGTGCTCTGACGTCGAAACTTCGACATCTCTTTCAGCTGGGGTAGCTCAGGCGGAGTTGTGATCGTGCTGCTTCACACGCTAGGTTGTAAATATGTGTTGCGACAACGAGGCGCAAGAAACGCGGTTGCTTCGCACTTCCGCAAGCATCGAAGAGGCAATAATTGATGACGTATCCATTGTACATCTACTTCGTCTCATACATTAGCTTCTTCTGCGAAGAATTCGATCGCGGGATATCGTAGCCTGAGCCACGGCCATTGTAGAGAAGAAATCCAACCGATTCAGAGTACCCGCCTTCATCCTGGAAGCGGCCTGCTTCGTCTCATACATTAGCTTCTTCTCTGGGATGGAGACTCGCACGTAGCAACAGCTTTGACACCATCTTCGGGACATAGAAAGAAAGAGTATCGCTGGCGGCACCGCAAGCATAGCAACTCTGATCTCACTATACGAGCTTCAGCCACCCATGGGGAAAGATGAGTAGTACGGCGTAAAGATCATGGGAATGTTGGGGGTTTGGACAACCAGATTTAGGAGAGCCAGAAGTATGGATGCAGAGAATTTAGATTTGCATCACAGAGAGCGTGGAAGCACAAAGACATAGAGCAGATGAGCATGGTCGATGAACGTCGATTGTGACCCCTGGATGTACTGAGACTCCGTATTTGCGACTAGGTGCAAATGCCATCCGGCGGAGAGTCTGCCCATAATATGCTTCTGCTCCCATGTGCATCGAAGGAGGTGCTGCCGCCTCACCTCGAACCCTTGCGAGCAAGACACCCCTCTACACCAAAACCCTCAGGCTGTCCAACTGCTGCGCGAAACGCTATCGTCTGCCCTGGAGACTAGCGGCAGCGTCTCGCGGAAGCAGGCCTGTTGAGGGCGTCAGGCATGCCGAAGAGCTGTATATCAGAGCGACGGCTTCTCTGCTCTCCTCGACAGCCTCATCGCTTCTCTAGCGTTTCCTTCTTCCTTCGTCACGTGTATAGATGCTGGGTGAGGTCTTGGGCGGCTGGCCGGCCTGCGCATCGAGGGCTCGCAATCAAGGAGGGCAGACGGACGAACGCATGGCCCCGATGGGCAGAAGAGGTACTATCCTGTCAGTCACGCTCGGCTGCTCAAGGTAGAACCTACTATACAAGTTATACACCGCGATATTTACTTTATCGTTAATAGTAGTAGGATAAGCAACTTATCTTTAGGGTCCTCTAGAGTAGTACTCGCGCGCAAGGTCACGTTTTCGACGCCTTATAGGGACCGTTTCGTGCAGGTGCTGGCTCACTGCATCTTCGCTGCCTAGGGCAAGATATGAGGGAAAAAACGACGTTGCGATATGATGCAGGCGCCGCCTGAACATTGAATCGCGGGACTTTAGTGCTAGGTAAGAAAAGAAAGTTGATGGAAGTGCCCAGTCGCCTGCGGGGCGGCCTAATTATTCACGGAGTGAGGAACGAACGTAGTAAATTTCAGTAACGAAAATACTTAGCGCCCCTACTAGCTTAAAAAACCTAAGGCTAAACTTTAAGCCTAATTAAGTAATTAAATTTTTTAATTTAATTTTTATTTAAATAGTTTTTTTATTTTAGCCTACTTAGTAAGTAATAAATCTATAATATTAGTTTTATAGAAAAGATAACGCTTTAAGAATCTATTATTTAGTTTTATTATAGCTAGTATAGTTATAATAATATAAATTAAAAACTAAATTTTAATAAAATAATAACTTTAATTTTTACTAACTATTAAATAAAGTCTTAATTATTTCTAAAATCTAAACTTAATAGCCTACTATATTTAATACTAATCTAGAATTAAACTTTATTTTTAGTAATAATATATAGCTTAAAATAAATTATATAATAAAACGTATTAGGTTAGGTATTAGGCTACTTTATTATTATAATTTTTATACATTAATTCTTAGTAGTTTTTTAAACCTAAAAAAGGGGCATATTAGCCTATCTTTTTATAACTAAGTTAGAATTAAAGTTTATTTATAAGTAATAAATCTAATAAGAAATAAATTACTATTAAAAAAGTATTAGACTAGATATTAGGCTTTATAAGTTTAATAATTTATATATAAGTAATTTTATTATATAAAATTATTCTATTATACTTAAAAATAAGTATATAAATATATATATATAATATAAATTTTAAATATTTAATAATAATTATATTTTCTATTAATTACGGAGGGTTTTAACTAGAGGTTTTAGAGAGATAGGCCCTTCTAGTATTTAAAATAAAGTTAATAAAAGGGGGTCCTAAGGGGTTTCCCCTTAGATTATATAAAATAATAACTATATTAATAACTATATTAATAACTTTATTAATAACTATATCAATAAGTTTATTAATAACTATATTAATAGCTATAATAAGAACTATAATATAGAGGGTTCTAGGGGGTTTCCCTTTAGACTTTATATATTTATACTAATATATTTATATATATATATATATTTATATAGATATATTATTTAATTCTATTATATTAATCTATATATATATTATTTAACTCTAATATTAATATATATATTATATTTAACTCTATTATATTAATATTATATATATATATAATAAATCTAATATATTAATATATATATACTTACTCCGTGATATCAGTTTTATTTATAAATAAAGATATAGTATATTATTTACTACCTTAATATCTTATATAACTTTAATCTTCTAATAAATATAAATAATATTAAGTACTAAGTAAAGCTATATTTTATAGTAACTTACTTATATATACTTAAAAAAGTCTTTTTTAGTAACTTTAAAAACTTTAAAGAGATTTTCTAATAACCTTTTAAAGTTTTATAACTATAAATAAAACTTAAATTATTTATTATCTATAAGATACTAGCTAATAAGTAAAATTATAATAATATTTTTAAGCTTTAAGTATACTTATTACTAACTATTAACTTTAGTAATAATAAAAATTTAATAAAAATTATATTAAGTTTTAATATTATTAACTTATTTTTATTTTACTTTACTTTTAGCTATAGACTTAAGCTTTAAAATTAAATTTTAATTACTTTCTTTAAGTATTACTATTATATTATTACTAATATTATAAATAAGTAGCTTTAGAGACTTAACTTTACTATTAATTATATTAAAGTAGATCTACTAGCTATTAAGAGTATTAAATAGCTTTATTATAATAGTAAGTATAACCTATTTATATAAGATAATAAGATAATAGAAAAAATAGTAATATATACTTATTATTATATAATAATAATAATAAAGTATAATAACTAGAGTTTATATGTAAGGTAAGGTATATATATAAAAAAGAAAAAGAAAAAGAGAAAAAGAAAGTGTAGATAAAAGAGAAAAGATAAAGATATAGTTTACTAGCTAGTATTTAGGTATCCTTTTTCTTAACTTAAAGTTTAGATATTAAGATAGATAATAATTAATCTTACTAAATTTAAGAGAATATAATAATATATATAAAGTATTAAGCTTACTTAATAAGCTTACTTAATTATATAATTATATATATATTAGAATTTATTAATAATTAAACGCCTTTTTATCTATATAGGAGTAGAGACTACTTATTTTAGTTAATATAATTTAGTAATACCTACTTTTAGTCTTAAGAAATAAAAAATTGTTTATTAAGTACTATAGTACCTACTATAGCTTATACTATAGCTTATACTACTAAGTATCTAAATAATATATATTATAATACTACTTAGTAATAGTTTTGTAGTATTTTATAAAATTTATTAAAGATATACTTAAGTAAGTAGTAGTAGGTTATAAAGTATATTAATTATAAATTATATATAAAATTCTCTTTTAAGTAGTAAGTTTAACTTTTTTTTATTACTTTTATCCTATTTAGTAAGTAATTATTAAATTTATTATTATAGCTATATAAAATTATTATTTTATATTATTTATTTTTAAATAAAACTTTCTTTTTAAACTATTTTGCGGCGTATATAGTTATTAAATTATAATTTTTTAACTATTAAATTAAATTACTATAGCTTATACTTTATAAAACTCTACTTTAATACTAGTTATTTTAGATATATAAGATTATCTCTATTAAAAATATATACTATTTAATTAAATAAAAATACTTTTAATAATTAATTTAAGTATACTAGTTACAGAATATATAACTATAGTATATTAGTATTAGGAATATTAATAGGTTACTATTTAGTATCTAAAGTATATAGGTTAGTAGTTTTATTTAGGCTGTTATTATTTATAAGATATATATTAAGCGCTAAGAGCTTACTAATTAGAAGGCCTAAAAGTATAGTATTCCTCTACCTAAGAAGGTTAAAGATATTATTATCTTTTTATTTTACTAGCTCTAGAATATACTTAAAAATCTTATCTTTAAAAGCTAACTTTATCTCTTCTTAATAGTATATCTTTATAAGCTCTAGCTTTAGTAGCTACTCTCTTTATATTTTTAAGGTTAATAATAAAGTTTACTAGGAGCTCCTTCCTTTAATAAAGTCTGTTTAGCTTAGTAGACTTATACTAAGAGTTCTACTAGTTTTATACTTCTATTCTAACCCTAACGATACTTCTAATATTTCTACTATCTATTAGTAGCTGTAGTTGGCTAGCTGTAGGCTACGCTTCTAAGGGTCTAAACGTAAGGTCTCTCTTATTCCTACTCTCTCCTTCTATATACTAACTCTTTCTACTAGATCTAATTAGCTATGCATGCGCTAGCTTTAAGCGTGTTGGTCGAGGTGAAGTCGAGGTCCGTGGAAATGATCATGTCGTATTAGGGGTAGAAATCGAGGCCTTCGACCGTAGATGTCTTTAGTAATAGCATGTACTTTAACACGCAGGTTGAGCTTCTGGATTTCGGAGGTAACAGCTCGGGTGCGCTGGGAGAAATCAGTGAGGGCTCGTGAGGAATATATAAGTGTTCCAACTTACGTTCTTGCCCGCATCGGCTTCCGAGAAATTGTCCAAGAGTAGGGCACTTAGATATTACAACATTATAGTATGTATAATGGAAATTTTGCACTTTAGACGTTTCACCTGAGCTAGTCATGTAATTTGCGGCGGTCCTTTCAGTGGAACGCTACTCCGGCTCTAAAGTACATCAGTCACGTGCCTGCACCAAACGGCCGTTAGAGAGCACTAAAATAGAAAGTGGAATTAGAATTGGAGCATGCAAAGCCACTGCTATCAAGAATATAGGAATTTACGGGTTGCCGATACCTACAGCCTCCATTTCTTCCCTTCCTAGCCAGGCTAGCCTTGATCAAAGTATACCCACGCATCGGTAGGAGTGCCATTCTGCTCTTTCACAGGGTCTTGTCCTTCGTAACATTGAAATTTGCCATTTGTCTATGATCACCTTTCGCTCTGCCTGGTTGTCACATCGGTCTTGCGTCGTTTCGACTGAGTCGGTGGGCGCTTTGAACGGTTGCTAGAGCGTTTGGCTGGGAGACTGTAATCCGCAAGGTCCTCTATTGAGCTATCAGATCCCTCAAAGTCCTCCTGAATATTAGAATCCTCATGAAGGGACGTTCGAGACTCATGACTCATTGTGTAGGCTTCCGTCTCCGACACTGCAGTCACGAAGCTTAGAGCTGGACGAGCGGCTACGTCATTGGCTGGGTCTTCCGCATATGCTCGCTCGTTCGCCTGCCTAACCGCCTCGTCCCTCTGCTCTTTTGCCCAGTCTCTTGCATTTCTGTATGCTCTAGCTCCTTGCCGGAAAGTATCGGCATTCCCAGTCATGTTGTAACCGTTCAGCTGAGTCATGTGGTACTCTGGACGACCCGCAGGGCTGCTTGGCTGCGCAACGTGGCTGGTGTACATCTTGAGGGTGCCGTCGTGGTATGTCGAGGTTATAGTGTGTGCATGGTTGTCGTAGACGGGTCCGGCTGTTTCGTATGACTGAAGGCTGTGTATGCCTCTGGCTCCCAACGCGCCGTCGTAACAAGCCTGTCGTTTGGCTACAGCAGCTGATCCATCCGGCCCCTTGGCCGCTACGAAGAAATTTGGCGCCATAGGGAGATCGTGCTGCGTTGAAGGAATGATATGGCTGCTGAGCTCATCGCGAACCTTTCGAGTAAGCTGTTCTGGGCGCGCGCCGTAGTAGATATCCGGGTTACCGGGCTTAATCGTGCCGCCCGTCAGCGAGACGAGATTAGTGAATGGGATTCCTCCTGAGCGGCTTTTCGCATCCCCGATCTTGCCTTCGATGATGGGAATCACCAATTCTGACACTTGCTTTTCTTTAGGCGCGTCCGCATCTGCTCGTCTGAATTTTCTAAACTCTTCATTAGAAAATTGAGATGGAGAAAGAGACGGTCGAGGTTGTGCCAGTATTTGTCTCAAATTATCCAAATTGTTTGGCTCAGCAGGTATACCGCCATTAGGGTATTCGTATGCATCAGGATAAACAGCGTGGTCAATAAGGTGTTGTTGAAAGTCACGATCATAGACGCCAGTGCTCTTTGTTCTTGTTGTACTTGTAGTGGGCCGGGTGCTCGAGGCAGCTGCAGAAGCGCGTTGTCGGCTCCGAGAACTCGACTGGCTCGAACTCATCGTGCGATCGGAAGGATGGATAGGTTCGGGATACTAGAGTGGCATTAGCTTTGGCGCCAGCCAGCAAGCACCTCCTACATACGTTCCTCAGGTCCGACAGATCTGGACCACCGTGTCTGGCAAATAGCTTTATGTCCTTCCAAATCCTCGGCTCGCTGCAGCGAAGATAGCCGGCCGTGGATAGAGCGGTTTGGCGACTTCTCTTCGACTCAGCAAGGAAGATTCGAGTGACCGGCCGGCGGGTTCGTCGATGCGGTGAACGAGGTGGGCTTCGAGCAGCCTGGGTATTTCTTCGGTCTAGCTCTTTCAACGCTCGTTTCGTCAACCAGATCTTCGACAAGTTGTCCCAGAATGCCGCCGGTGGTTGAGACTCGCTGGGGTGGCTGAGCTTCTGCCTCTTCGATACCGGATGCAACGTCTCGTTCGGTTCGGGCGGCTCCAAGCGTTGACGTTTGCGTAAAGTTGGTTGTGGTTCGAGCATATAGCGATTACCAGTAATCGTAGGGAGCTCGGATTCAGTGAGATGGGGAAGTGGATTGAAGGCGGGCGGGGAGCGGCGCCCATATCGTGCGCAGTTGACCATATCGCGCGTGTGTGAGACATAGGCTGGGTCTGCGGCGACTGGGTCTGGCTGGACCGTGCTTCCAATTCTTGGCGGCGGCAGCTGAGTCACACCCGAAGTATTCGCGAGGATGAATGCGAACCAGCCAACCAACCGTTTCTAGAGCATGCACTGCGCAATTAGAAAAGAGAGTCGCATCTATATGTCCTAGCAGTTCATTCACAACCAACCATTTGCCGCCATCCACTGCTTGGCATATGCGCTGTCGTGGGCAAAAGGGCAGTAGGAGTGACTCTACTCATGTCAATACATAGGTGAAGGGAGGCGGGCGTACTACTTGACCTTGGTACTATGATTCTACTGCGCAATGATAGGTAATCGGTATAGCAAGGACGAGGCAGCACTATAGGGCGATGGAAAAGGTAGTTCCTGCACGAGTGTGAAGGCAGCCTTGGTAGAATCAGGAGAGAAGGCTCTGCTACTGCGAGATGTAGAATTTGAAATACGACGAAGCTGTCAATAGATTTTCACAGAGATGAGGGAAGACGAGCTTGCTACTGGCCTCGAGTCGACAACCATCGCGAACTCTTATACTTACACTCCCACCTCGCCAGTAACACGGCTTTCGAACTGATCTCCCCATTCCTCACCGACTCACCCTTCATCAAACTTTCCTGGTCAATACCCGTCCGGATGTAGAACCTCCTCTCTGGTGATACGTTCGGCTTAGTAAGACACTCTTTAGCTTCTGCCCACGTGATCAAGTACCCCGCTTATGTCTTGGCTGAATGTGGGGCGGCTGTTGGGCAGCATCTGATGTGTCAATTTCCATGATTCTACCATCATAAAATATCCACATAGTTCTTCTGAGAGAGTGATCGTTATAAAAGACAAAGTCTGCATGCTATGTGGTTCCATCAGCAGCACTCTTCCCGGGACCTGGGCAGAGGTGATAATTGCTTGGGCGTCTTCCAAGGTCAGCTCGAAGACCCGGCTAGTTTGAGAACCATACGCTTCTAATGGTGTTGTAGGGAGCTCGTTGGGGGGTCGTGCGCGCGGAATTGATCGGTGCGATTGCGTGGAATAATCGGGTAGAGTCACAACGGTACTATCGTTAGAAGGGTCTAATTCGGTCAGATAATGCATCTAATTGGGAGGATGCTATTTCCACCTTTCGAGTAACATTCCTCTGCAAGTTTGTAGAGGATTAGAGATTTGAAGCTGGCTTCTTGCCTTTTGGTTTCCAGAGGAAGGCGAAGTCTATCATGCTCTCTCATGGCCGCAATCGCTGAACCCCCAACGCCGGCAGCACAAACGACCACTGGCTGTGACCCACATCCTTCGTTCACTTGCCGCAGAAAATACTGGTATCGCTCCCGCCTCTCACTTGTCTTTACGTTTGGCAGTTGTGATAGCTGTGTAAGTAGGGCAAATGCCTCCTTAACACGTTTGCGTTCGTGAGGCTTTACACCTCCTCGAAGGTTTATCGTTTCTGCGGCTGTCTGCATCTTGGCTATAATCATATCAATTGACAAGGGTTGCTGGACTCGGTGCGGTCCGCTTGCTGACGACATTGTGAAATACGTCTGTGCAACATGTCAGAGGCGGAAGGAATAAGATAAAGTTCACGTCGAATATACCAACCTGTTAAAGTGAGCTGGACACGAGATAATGGATTCCTATCTGCAATGCAAAGCGAATACGCAGTAATTCAGTGCTGTGGAACAATATCATTGGCACCAGGTTCGTGTGGCGGTTATGTGAGGATATGTGAATTAGCTTCGTTGTCGGCTGTGTCTCTGTTAATTGTCATACAACGCCAGAAACAAATACCAGCATTACGTCGGCCATCACAACTCTGTGATACCCCTGTCACACTAACCACGACTCTGTGGTATCCTTGCTACATTGATTACACCTCTGTAATTCCCTGGCGAAGAGTGTGGAGGGAAGTTGTGAAGAGTACGACGTAGAGGAATGCACGGCAGTTCATGTATAAAGACACGCCTTTTCCACAAGTAGACCCCATCCAACCCAACAAAGCGATCCAACAAAGACTAAATTAATTACTCCAATTCTACGCTACAGCACTATCTTATCATTACACCTAATTAGCATTCTTTTTTTCTTGTTGCGATGTGTACACGCAAGGTCTGGAGGACCACTTATTTTGGGTGTGGATGCACGATCAACGAGGAAGACATAGGAACAGAATACTAGAATTCTCCCCGGGGCTTAATGTCTCTGGGGAATATAGTTAGAAAACCCTTATTCTAGGCAGCATGTTAGAGTTTTATAGTTGTTCCAAAGATTGTTGTCTGGAAAGACAACTCACCTCACCCGGATATTCAAGTCGGAAGAGAATTAATTTATTTGTATCGAACTAACTATGTCGGAATAGGAGAATTCCAATGAAGTGAAGCTACTGTTGTACTGTAGTATCTAATGTCTCTATAGCTCGCTCGAGAACAGACTTCATGCGCGAGTAGAGCTGGCGATCTTCTCCCCGCGGGCGCCTTCCCCCAGGAAAGAGCTCTTCCCGCAGTTCCAGTATACATGGGATCAGAGGCTTACACTGAGCTGTGAACTCCCTCTCCACCTCCGCCGTAAACCTATCTTCCTCGACCACTATGCCCATCTTGAGATCTGCGAGCTCTTCGGTGTCCTTGTAGTTCCAAGACTCATACTTGGTCTTGCTGATCGAACTACCTGGCCCGGTCCATTGAGTGCAAATCAAGAATAACACCCAGAAGAACGACTCCAGATCATGCATGAAGTTGTGATTTTCACCGTAGAGGGCACCGATTGCCATGAACACTTTGGTGCCAGTCTTACTTGGTGCTCCAGAAGCCTTCTCACGATCGATCTTGATGGCCAGGTCGAGGTCGATCAAGAAACCGTCATCCTCCGCCATAGTCAACATGACATTGCCGATAGATATGTCTCGGTGGAGGATCTTCGCATCAAGCAGCGACTCGTGTCCTGCTTCGTCAGCTATTGCTCATAATACTTTGTATGGAGCTAACCTTTTATGCCCCCTAGCAATCCGGTCGGTATGCCACGTAAGGAGTCTGCCTCGTAGAAGGACTTCCCTGCATCCCGCATGATGAGCCGTCGATGAACGCGATTTCTTCCGCCTTGCTTGACCGGAGAATCTGAGGATGACCGTTTGGGCCGTTTGGGAGGCGGCATTGATGCGTGGACTCTGCTTAGCGATCTCTTCTGCCCTGTCGTTTGGGTCCTGCTTCTGCTCCTACCCCGTGCTGGTCCAGAAGTAAGCGAAGTTGCTGGGCCCGTGATAGACTCAAAAGGCGCCGTTGGTAGTTGCAGTGGGTTCCGGCCAACGGTGTCGCTAAGTCCCTTCCGCACATTTTCCACAACATCGTCCACGGCGTTACCGATGCGCACTATCTCGTGGTAGTAGTGTCGCGCCACGTTCTCGACTCCGACTTCCGTCGCCTCCTTAAGCAAAAGGCCTTCTTCGGGTCGTTCTTCGTACTCCCACGAGTCTTTAATCACAAGCGCTTGGTCAGGCGCATCTCTAACAAATCCCTTCCAGCAGGTAGTCGCCCGGCCAGCGACCGAACGTTGTCGCATGATGAGTTTTTCCAGACAGATTCGCTCCGTCTGGACACCCCGCTGAATGCTTATATATGGTCTGCCCTCCTCTGCTATGGTGGGGTCGAACCCCAGCTCTTCTTCTGACATCCAAAAATACCCCATAATTATTGACACAAACATAGGCGCCTCCTTGTTGATATCGTATGGCGTAGACCCGACTACCCCAAGCCGGTCGCACTCCCATATCCGCATGATCGATCCGCATAGCGTGAAGCCCAAAACGAAGCGTCGGGTGGCTTGTGCGCTGAAGATCTCCCGAGCATATCTAATAAGATCGAGCCACGTACTGTTGTGGTTGTCCTCTTGCGGGTTGCTCTTCAGCTCACCAGGAACAAGGATGTCTGACCAGTCATGGCTTCGACCTTTGCTTTCGTCCAATCCGTTATCTGAACCATAGGCTAGACCGATATCCAGCTTACGCGTGCTAACCGCCCCAGAGATAGGACGGTTTGGTTCGGTGATGCAGCGACGACTCTTCGGAGGACGGAAGCCGCTGTTGTCTGCAAGTAGCAGAAATTTTTCGAAGTGGGTACGAAGGAACTGCAGGACTGATGCTTCTTCACAACCTGTTGGCCAATTCACCCAGCCGATGTCCTCTTGAAACAGCGGTGGGTCCTCCTCTTTGCAGCTCTGGAGTACCGCCGCTGCAATCTCGGCAAGCTTCGGTATCTTCCCAAAGAACGTCTTGAAGACATCTGGATGATCGATCCTCAGGTTATCCCTCACCTCGGCCTTGAGTATAGGGTCCACATGCCTCCTCAGCTCACTTGGGTTCCACAAGCTACCCGAGCTGTAGTTTGTCGGTGTCTGTTGGAAGGACGGGATACGTGAAGGAACGCGTGGGGGTGGTGTCTGTTGGACGGACGGGGTACGTGGAGGATCGCGAGGGGGTGGTGTCGACACGTTGGCATCCGTTGTAGCGGTCGACTCCGCAATCAGTTCATAGACTTTCTCCCAGACATCAGAATCAGACTCATGGGTGAGGACTGCAGTGAGGAGGGGTCTGATGCGTTGTACGTCGAAGTCGCCGCTGGTGACTGGGTGGATGAGTCGGGAGAGATCGACCAACAGACTCATCTCGCGGGTACCAGATGGCAGTGAACGAGAGGCGGGGAGGGTCATAAGCGCCGTTAGGAGATCAAGGGCGTGACCCCGGAGACCTATCTCTATTAGAAGACCAGCACGGAAGATCCGATATCCTGAATCCTTACGTTCATCATCTATCCGACCTGGTGCCCCCATGGAACTAGACCCGGCAGGACCCTGAACGAGCGACCGAGCAGAGTCGCGAAACGCATGTAGCCCATGCGCAATGGGGTTTGCCTTGATGATCGCTGATCGCGTTGCATCTGTCATAGCGACAAGGCGCGACGAACAACGCGCTTACAGGCTAAACGCGTACGACGACGGTGGAAGGAGCGGGAGAGATCTATGTGAGCCTTGCACGACTCGATCTGGAAGAAGGGAGCGGGAGCGTGGCGTTGGGTAGTCTCGAGGATTGAGAGAGGGAGTCGAAGGAGGAAACGGCGCAAGTCCACAGGCTGTGTTGCAGCCAGCCCGGGATTTCTGCGGCGTCGGCGAAGTGATCCACCGATGGCCCGATGGACGCTGTGCAACCCTTCGCTTATCACGTGTTTCCATTTGATGTTAAGGTAAGACTTGATATTTTAAAAAGTATTAAGTGTTTATTTATGTTTATAGAATTAAATATAAAGGGCATGGTGCGGAACAAAGGAGGCTGCCTAAAACAGGCAGCTGTGCCACGTAAACTAAAAAGCGGAGAAAAATAGGACAACGGAACAAATTAGGGCCGATCTACGCTAGCGTACGCGATCCTTGGCACACATATAAAAATCCGCAAAGGTCCGAGGACACTCGAAGCGTTCTCTACTTAAGAGGCTTTCGTTCCTCAAGGCATCACATCACCCTTCTTTTCGCTTACTTCTACTCTTGCGGACATCTTGGGTCGTACGCATAGTCGCGAACGCTATCTACCCATCTACCAACGATGATGGCATCTCAGTCGAGAATCATCAAATATAACCTAGGTGAAAGGTTAGATGGCTTTCGCAATACGCACGCTTTGAACCCGCTAGACGACGATAACCAAAAAGTGGATAATAAAGGTAGCATTATTCTAGCCCCGTACGCGAAATTACGGCTAATTCTGTCAAAAGAACTGAAAAATACCCTTATGGATCTGATATGTGCCTTGCTTCCGGGTTCCCAATATCTTCCATCTAAGAAAGGGAGCATGAATTTGTTATCCGATCTCTCAAGACTGATTTTAGTACTGGACTCTGACATCATTGACACTGCACGGGTCAAACCCCTCCTCGATGCAGTCCTCAACAAACAGCCCGACGAAGTCATCTGGGACGCTGTCTACGACGCCATGACCGCATCGGCATCTCCACCCGGTACTCTATCGTCCTTCCCACGCACGCCGTGGCCACACAAGACAAGCAGCTTCGCGAACTCGACCCAACACCGCAAATACGTAGACGTGCCGAATGAAATGCAGTGTACGCTTTTCATGTTTGGAGCCCCTAGTAGAATGGCAATATGCTGACGCTCTACAGCAATTTCCACAAGTGCTTCGCTCCTGTGCTGCTCTCCATTCTTGCGACTCCCGCCAGAAATCCGGTGTCGGATCTATCGCATCCTTCTTCGTCCAGAGCGAGTCCTGCGCATGATACCACCTCCACAAGACGAATACTATCCCTGTCCGAACAACCTGTATCCTTCCATCTTAGGTACATGCCGTCTTATATACCAAGAGGCACACTATCTATTGTACGCAGAGAATGGATTTGTCGCCCACCGAATCAACAAGAACAATCCCAATGCAGCTTTAATACGACGCGCGTGCTATCATATTGGTATGGAGGAGCGTGAGACCGGTGAGGACGAGGCGAGAGAGCTAGCAGAATTCTTGGGTTTTCAGAGGGAGCTAAGGCTCATTGTGTTGAAATTTGGATTCGATTTGATAGATGACCCCAACATCTATGATCTTGTTCGCGACGCTATTCAGGGTCATCGGCATCTGATGGAGATTGCGATATTGAATCCGTTAGTCTTCAGTGAGAAGGGCTGGAGACATTCCTGGAGACTGGTCCGTATTGTGAAAGAGCAGGCTCTCCTACTGGAATGGCTTGAGAAAGAATTGGTAGAATGAATCTACTTGTCTCAGCTAACGAACTCATATGCTTCGAGGTTAAGTAAATCGTAGCTAAACTAGCTCCTTCAATCTGGCCGACAATTCTTGAGTGCCCAATTCCAATATTCTCCACCATAAGCTGTTGAACTGGTCCAGGCATGTCTTTCGCAAATCGACAGACATGACCAGCGAGGCGCGAATCTGAATGCGATGATTTCCATCGTCCCCAAGCGCCTTCTGATTGAGCGCTCAACGCAACTCGACCGCGAACAGAGCGCGGGTCGCGTAAGAAGCCCATTCCACGGCGTACCCATACTGGTTAAAGTGTGTGATGTTACGACACAATGCGGTCGCCGCGTTGACTTTGCGCAGGATGCCATTGCAGCAAGATCCTCTCTCGAACTCACAACGACATTAGGCAGCCTTGCTTTGAAGAACTCGCTTGTCCCAAAAAGCGCTACCGTTGTTAGCAAGGTCAGTTGACAGAGACACACAGCGTCGAAAGCCCTGACATTAGAGAACAGCTCGAGGAAATGGGTGCTATTGTCTTGGGCAAGACTAATCTAAATGTAAGCCAAACTCGGATCTGCGTGGATTATTCAATTGACATGTCAGCGTAGGAGTTCTGCAATTTTAAGGGCGACGGTACCCTCAAGCTTTTCTCGCACGTCTAATGTACCCTAGGGGTGATGCGAACTCGAATAGATGCTTGGCTATCGGTGGGCAAACACAATCTGCATATCTCGCGCGCAAATTAAACGAGACAGGCCTTGGACAGAGCGTACGGACCCTCATCGCTCATCTCGCCCCTAGCTAATCGGGTTCTTAGGATCCATGCGGCTTATTAACAGGTTCTGTAGTAGGTGTCTTAGCCGGGTATGCTCCGTTGGCTCTTGGGACGGAGTCCATTAGCGCCATAGTCATGCCGGGCTCAAGAGCTGGTCTATATGCCTTCAAGCCCACTCTTAACGCAGTAAATATGGACGGTGTTTCCAAGAGTTCTGTAGAGCTAGATGTCATAGGTGGTCTTGCCAGATCGACGGCAGATCTAGCACTTCTGAGCGAGACTGCTTTGACGGAGGAGAAACGGAAGCTTCTACCGCTAGAAGGCTATCGGAAGTTCTTAACTAAGACTTTCGATTCACTGCGCATAGGCGTTCTTAGTCCTACGAAATGGTCTCTTCACCCGAACATTGTACGATTGGACGAGCAGATCTTGAAAGAAATGGTGCGTTTTCACGGTCCTCATTCATTCCAACAAGTAGAGTCTGACACTCATAGAGAACGACATTTCCTTCGCCGCCATCGAGCGTACCAAGACTAATACCACCGGAGCATTTGTAACCTATCTAGTCGACATACCACCCGCTACTAACTTGTAGTATGAGGGCCAGAATCCAATCGACGTTGTGATGTGTAAGTTTTACTCTACTATCCAGTTTGCAGATACTGACAGGGTAAAGCGTACGAAGGCAAAGAAGCACTTGAAAGCTGGCTGTAAGAGGTCAAAGTCCCAGGGCTTGAAACGATTGAAGATCTTATCAAGTTTAACATAGATCATAAGAAAGAGGGGTTACCTGAAAGTAAATAACATTCTCCGCGTAGCTTACTTTGTGCTAACCTAAAATCCTTAAGGTTACCTAGATCAGAATCAATTGTTGAAAGCTTTGCGGAATCCCCTGTTAAAAGAGACCTATGAGGCTGTTAAGGAACTTATGAAGACCGTGTTCAAGGAAAATGGCATAGACAAGCTGTTTCGCGAACAGAACTTGAACATACTTGCTTTTCCTATGGACAGTCTGATGGTATTCGTATCAGCAGCATCCGGTATAGTCCAACCTACTGTACGGTCAACATCTTTTCCAGGCTAACAAGCACATAGGCTACCCGATAGCAACGATGCCCGCTGGAGTTATCCTAACAGACGGAAGACTATACAGAATTGGCATTATGGCTCAGACTGGCGCAGAGGATCTGATGTTCCAGTTCATGAGTGCATTTGAAGCGCACTTCCCGCCTCGTGTTCTGCCGTCTCGTGTGCATGATGATGGTTCCAGTGCCGCGCTCTAGAGCTGCTCGGCAGGGGATGCTTCCGCCTCTTTTGGCCTGTTAAAATATCGAACTTATGTGATCGCCAAAGAATCCATTTCAAGCGTCGTCAAATGATAGAGCAGGCGCGCAGCGATCTCAGTGGCTTCGCATGCATTACAGTCGTCACCACTTATTGCAGCGGGTTATTGAAAAGTGGCCACTTTTGAAGTTGGCGAACGCGAGCATGCGACAGCTGGTACGGATGGGCTCAGACGCTGTGGATGCCGCAACTCAGTACCTAGGAATTTACGCTAGGCCGTGTAGGTAGGTAAAGATGTAAGCCGAGGATTGTTTACCTATCGTGTTAGCGCTATGTCCCTTGCCTGAACGACCTTCTTGTCTCTTGACCCCTCTTCCCTACGATTTGACGAGTCAATATGTATGCAAGTCGATTGTAGGGTGTCTGTTCCGTCCTACAAAAAAAGAACCTCTTAGCGTCTGCCTTCATGTAGCGCCGACTCCGCTAATCTGTATGTAGCTATCTCTAAAGCGGCTCACCGGTGATCGTCCGACCAATCGGTTCCCTATTATGCATGGAGTGAAGGACGTCGTGGTGCCTTCAACATTCCTTCGTTCTGCCTTTTTTAGAGAAGGCAATTACTTTGACGCGCCGGGCGATCATGAAACATGATTGGAGGCCTGCTGGATGCAGTCGAGCCTACCGCGACTTGCAATTAGGAATTAATGGTCTCCTACCCGGCTGAAGACTAGGATGCAGTCTCTAGCGTAGCTAAGAAAGAAAGTCAGAAGGTTTATTTATACTCGTCTTACGTGCAGTAAGCTTACTTGATGTTAGTAAAGGTAGTAGTATTAACATGTATTTAGCCTAGTCCTAATCCCAAAGTGGACTAGCACGCGTGCGAAATGGCAATATAAGCTGCTTCTCCCGAACTTCTTTATGAACTAAAGAGCCCCAACGGGAAAGCCGCCAAGATGAAGCTGCCGCCTACCGACTTTGTACTACGACACGTATACAGGTTTTAGTGTTGCATATATCTCCGGTATCCTGTACCAGCACTGTCAGGCGCATTATAATCGATTTAATCTATTTAATATGCTGAAGAGCATGGCTCTGGGCGTACCGAATGGACGAATCCCTTCGGATACAATAACGAACAGCAAATAATTGGGTACATTATATAACGTTACAAAATCAAGCATGTCACGGTTAAGGTCTTATACGAAATACTCTAGCGATCTAAGCTGGGTTATAAATATATTACGACAGAGTTTTCCTATTATGCGTGTTTCGATCGGGAGTAGTTCATTTGCAGCTAAGACGGTTACCTCCTGCCGCTAGACTTCGCCTGCCATTATCTTATCCCAAGATCGAACAAAAGCCCCAACAAGAAAGCTCGTCTCACTTGCAGCCCTGAAACCCTCATCCAATTCAACATATGGATGAAATGGCTGCCCTGGGGTTTGCAGGTTCTCCTCTACTTTTCGCCGGCGTGGTTGCGTGCCATTTGGCTGTGGATTATCGACTTGCGGAAATAGCATCTTCATGGTGTTTGTCATGCCCTCGGCGGTCTCACAATCTTCTTGCACCAGATCGCCATGTGCTTTTGTCCCTCCTGCGGCTGTCTTCGTCTTGTCTTCCTCCCCAGAACCATCGTGTCCCGCCTCCTTTGTCATAGTGAATTTCTGTACGTGTGTGCTTTAGCTCTAGACTAGAAGAGAAGCAAACATAGAATATTTACCTAGACGAGAAGGCTTAATAGCAAGTGATGTTGGGGCGTGTTGGGTTGATGGGGATGTAAGGAGCAGAACGAACTTAAATATGAGCGGGGTAAGACGTTGTGACGGTACAACGCGGCTGACCCGCGGGGTAACCTCGGCTAACCTGCCTTGGCAAGACCTTAGAACCGTACTTCCATGCTTGGCGGCGGCAGATGAGTTATAGGTTAATGCCTAGAGATCGCAGTATACCTTGCAGCGACGACACAGAATATATACTTAGTAAGTTCTTATATAATACTAGATACTCGCTTATAGTACTAGTAGAGAGGTATTTAAGATACTCTCTAAAAAAAAAAAAAAGTCGGCGTTTGTTACTAGGGAGTTACGTCTCTAGTATAGAGAGACGTTAACTATATACTTTTTTCTAAATTTATATTAATTTTATAGTCCTCTTAGAGGACCTATTATATATTATTATATAATTAATAAGTAAGAGTATCTCTTAAGTATCTTTAATATATAATCTATAAGTTTTTTTACTTTAATTTAGATTTAATTATAAACTTATTATACTTATACTTATACTTACTTTTATAATATATATATAAGCTTACTATTTTTTACTAAACTATATTTACTATTTTAATATTTTATATAACTTTAATCTTTTAGTAAATATAAATAGTATTAAGTACTAAATAAAGCTATACTTTATAGTAATTTATTTATATATACTTAAAAAAGTCCTTTTTAGTAACTTTAAAGACTTTAAAGAATTTTTTTAATAACCTTTTAAAGCTTTATAACTATAAATTAAATTTAAATTATTTACTATTTATAAGATACTAGCTAATAAGTAAGATTATAATAATATTTTTAAGCTTTAAGTATATCTATTACTAACTATTAACTTTAATAATAATACTATATAGTACTACTAGCTAGCTTATAGCTAGCTTATTGTAGTAACTCTATAATAGACTTAAAGTATAATAGGATATATACTAAACTCTATTAATTCTATATTTAACTCTAGTTAGTATTAGATACTATAGATAAACTAAGAGCCTAAAGTAGAAAATACTATTTAAAAAATTTAGCCTAAAGATAGTTAATACTAAATTAATAAGTATAATTATAAGCCTTATCTAAGGGGTAGGTACTTATAATAAGTAGTTAAAGTATAAAGATAAATATTAAAGGTTTTATTAAAGTAAATATATATATAGATTTTTAAATATTCTATACGTATTATTATAGGTAATAGGTATAAATAATAAATATAGATACTATTAATAGTAGTTACTTTTATTATAAATAAGGTTTAAAGTTTATTAATATTTATAAGTTAATAAAACGCTATTTTAATAGTATCTTAAAAGTAATATAAAAGTTTTTTAAAAGTACTAAATATATACTTAAGTAGCTATTAAGTAAAATTTATATTTTTTACTTACTAGTAAGCTTCTTTTTTCTTACTTTTTTTACTAAATACTTTAAACTCTCTATTAAAACTACTATTAAAATTACCTCTTTTATTAAAGATTTTATTAAATTTATTAAACTTTTTTCTAATATTAATATAGTTTAAGTTATTATAAGGTAGCCTAATAACTAGAGAGTAGCTTAGCTACTAGACTTAGCGTATATATATATATACTTAAATAGTTATTAGGTTAAGTAGATAGTTAAGTAAAATCTATATTATTAGATTAAATTTATAAAGAAAATAAGATTCTTCTATTATCTTTAAAAAATAGTTACTATAAGGGCTCTACTTTAAGTAAATAATTTAATAAAAGTTTATATTCTACTTATTACTAATAAGCTTTAGAGCTATAAGTTATAGATATAACTAAAGCTAAGCTATAAGTAGAATTAAAAAAAATAGCTATATATTATCTATTATTAAATTAAGTTAAAAAAACTATTATTTTAGTAAATAAAGATACTACTAAAAACTTATAATATTAGAAATTAGGTAAATTCTTACTACTTAGTATAGTAGTAGTAGGTATATAATACTATTAAATAAGCTTATTATAGTTAAAAGGATATCTTTAAAATAAAAAGATAAAAAAAGTAAATAATAAAGTAAAAGAAAAATAGTTATAGTAATAATATTTATTTAAAGATTAACTAAGGGAAGAATAGTAATACTAAAACTAAGTATTATTAGTAGCTTTAAGTATAGAATAGTAATATTAAAAGTAAATACTATTATTAAGTAAACCTAAAGGGCTAGTAATACTAAGACTAAATATTATTACTTTTACTATTATACTCTTAAAAAATTAATTACTAAATACTATTTATTAAATAGAAAACTAGTAAGTTAATAGGAAAAAAAGGCGTTAATATTATTATATAAGCTTAACCCTATATTATTAAACTCTATTAAGTAAAGCCTCTATATCTAAAGAATAGCCCCTCTAGGTAGGTAGTAGATATATAAGACAAAGGTACACTTAACTTTAATAATAATAAAAATCTAATAAATATTATATTAAATTTTAATATTTTTAGTTTACTTTTATTTTACTCTATTTTTAGCTATAAACCTAAACTTTAAAATTAAATTTTAATTACTTTTTTTAAGTACTATTACTATATTATTACTAATATTATAGATAAGTAGCTTTAAAGATCTAACTTTATTATTAATTATATTAAGGTAGATCTACTAGCTATTAAGGGCGTTAAATAGCTTTATTATAATAGTAAGTATAACTTATTTATATAAGATAATAAAATAATAGAAATAATAGTAATATATACTTATTACTATATAATAATAATAAAGTATAATAACTAAAGCTTATAAAGTAAGGTATATATATAAAGAAATAAGAGAGAGAAAAAGAAAAAGTAAATAAAAAAAAAAGTATAGATATAGCTTACTAGCTAGTATTTAAGTATCTTTTCTCTTAACTTAAAGTTTAAGTATTAAAGTAAATAATAATTAACTTTATTAAATTTAAGAAGACTTAATAATATATATAAAGTATTAAGCTTACTTAGTAAGCTTTTAATTATATAGTTATATATATATTAGAATTTATTAATAATTAAACGCCTTTTTATTTACGTAGTAGTAAGGGCTACTTATTTTAGTTAATATAATTTAGTAATACCTATCTTTTTAGTCTTAAAGAAATTATAAAAAAAAAAAATTTACTCTAGGTATATTTTAACGTCTCTATTTTTTATAATTATATAGTACTAGCTATACTTAGTTAGGCTTAAAAAGTTTACGTAGTTCTACTATTAGTATCTTTCTTTAAAGTAAATATAATAGTAACTATTTATTATAGTATTAGTTTTAATAAAATAAGTACTAAAGTTAAAATTAATTATTTACTTTTACTAGCTAATATATAATCTATTATTTCTATAGTTTATAAGTAGCTTTTAAATACTATATATATTAATAAAATATAAAAGATTAGCTAGTTTATAGAGGAAAGGCTTAAGTATAAGTATATAAGAAAAAGCTTTAATTTAACTAACTATTAACTTTTTCTTAAACTAAATTATAAAATCTTTTATTATAAAGTCTATATTATTTAAAAAAAGCTTCTTTACTAGCTTTTTATTTTAATACTTAAAATTTTTTTTTAGAATAGCTTTAATATTAACTTAAAGATAAGTATAGTCTTATTAAATAATATACTAAGTCTATACTATAGACTAATAGATATACTTAAGATTTAAAGATTAAATTTCTTTTTTCTTCTAATAGTAACTAAATATAAAGTAATAGATTTTCTTTATATTAAATTTTTTTTTTTTTTATTATTTTTTTTTAAGACTAAAAAGATAGATATTACTAAATTATATTAATTAAAATAAGTAGCCTCTACTACTACGTAGATAAACAGGCGTTTAATTATTAATAAATTTTAATATATATATAACTATATAATTAAGAGCTTACTAAGTAAGCTTAATATTTTATATATATTATTAAGTCTTCTTAAATTTAGTAAAGTTAACTATTATTTATTTTAATACCTAAACTTTAAGTTAGAAAAGAAAATACTTAAATACTAGCTAGTAAGCTATATTTTTACTTTTTTTTTTTTTTTATATTTTTTTAAGTATATATTACTATTATTTTTTTTTTCTTATTATCTTATATAAATAGGTTATATTTATTATTATAATAAAGCTACTTAATACTTTTAATAGCTAGTAGATCTACTTTAATATAATTAATAGTAAAGTTAAGTTTCTAAAGCTATTTATTTATATTATTAGTAATAA
>ML977396.1:0-42464 GCA_010015825.1 Lophiotrema nucula
AAAAAAAGGCTATATAAATAAGAAAAGAATAAAAAATAAAAAGGTATTTTTTCTAAGTTAAAGGAGTTCTAGAGTCTATTTAATAAAAAAGAAGTATTAAACCTCTCTTTATATAAGGGAAAGATAGACTATTATATTAAGTTAAAGTATAACCTAAATAGGTCTATAATAGAGCTACTTTAAAGCCTACTATATAGAATATTAAAAGACTAATTAGTAAAGCTTTAAACATAACTAATAAACTTTAAAGATAAGAAATAGATTTAAGCTAGCTTTTCTTTAGTAGAGGTACTAGTTTTACTAATAAAAAAGCCTAGTAGAAAGTAGTGCCTCTATATAAATTACTAAAAGCTAAATTCTATAATAAAACTAAACTAATATCTATACCTACTTATAAAGAAGACCTTATAGACTCTTTTAAAGGTAAAATAGTTTAGTAAGATTAATATTAAGTTTATATTTTATAAGCTAAAAATAATAAAAGAAGATAAAACTTTTATAGTAATTTATACTAGATTTAGTCTATATAAGTAGATAATAGTACTATTTAAGTTAACTAGGAATTTTTTTATATTCTAATAATATATTAATAGTACGTTAGAAGAGACCTTAAAAGTAATATTAATAGTATACTTAAATAATATATTAATTTATACTAATAAGTCTTAGTAAGACTATTAGGGAGATATTAAAAAGGTACTTAAACTTCTAGAAAAAGTAGTACTCTACTTAAACTTAACTAAGTATAAATTTATAATAAAAAAGGTAAAATATTTAAGATACTTTATTATAGTAAGTAAAGTAGTTTACTTAGACTTAAAAAAAATTAAGGTAATACTCCTTTAAGAGGCTTTTATAATAGTATAAGATATATAGTAGTTTATTAGATTTATAAATTTTCTAATATTATAGTACTCTTATATAAGCTAATAAAGAAGAAAGCTCTATTTAGATAGAGTAGAGAGGCTAATATAGTATTTTAAAAGCTTAAGGAAATTTTTATTATAAGCTTAATTTTAGTACTATAGTAACTAAAGTATAATATACTCTTAAAAGCTAATTATTTAAAGTAGATAATAGAAGGCTACCTATTTTAGAGGATAGATAAAGTTTAGTACTTAGTAGTATACTACTTAATATCCTTAATAGTAGTATAATAAAACTATACTATATATAATAAAAAGTTACTAGTAGTTATATAGTACTTTAAAGTATAAATACTAAAACTTATAAGTATTGTGTTGGTAGTAGGGTGTGTAGAATTTGGTTGACTTGTAGCTAGCAGGATGCTTAAATACTATTATAACAAGAGTAAAGATTAATAGCTAAGGAGAAAAGAATTATATATTACCTATTCTATAAGTATAATATTTAGTAGTTAATAGATAGCTTACCCTTATAGGTAAGCTACCTCTTTATATAGTACTAACTACCTAATTAGTAATTATATTACTTATAGTATAAAACTTCCTTTACTTACTACTTAGTCTTATTAAGTACTAAAACTATTAAAAACTAGTATACTTAAATTACTTTTACTAGTAACTAGTACTTATAACTCTTCTTAGATTAAGCCTAGCTTAATAGCCTCTTTATATACTATTATATATTCTATTACTCTATCTACTATAACTTATCTAGGTTTATATCCTTTATATAGAAGAGGTCCTTATAGGCTACGTTCTATATTAGGTATTTAGTATTAGTCTTATTTATATTTAATAACTAGTAAGAGTTATTACTATAAGTAAAGACCTTAAACTATTATACTAAGAGCTAGTTAGCCTTAATAGATATTATAAATACGTTTTACTACTTATTAATAAAGCTTTAGTATTAATCTTTTATTATATTCTTACTAAAAAGGTATAGTATCTTTATATAAACTAAGGAGTTGTTCTAAGGTATTTAGTAGTATATTACTTATAAAATTTTAAACTATAAGTATAGTAAAATTATACTAGAAAATATATTTTTAATACTACTATATATATTAGAGTAGCTAAAAAGAAATAGTAGCCTAGCTAAAAGCTACTAATATATAGTTATTAGCTGTTTATAAGTACCTATCTTATTATTTTCTATAGTCTTTATATTATTATTTACTCTAATAAACTATAGTAGTATAGTATAGTACTTTTATATTATAAAACTTATTAATCTATATAGGAGCTAAAAATTACTAACCTATACTTTACCTTTCTTATATAGAACCTTTTTTTACTTTACTTTAGGCTATTAGCTAGAAATCTTATTAGGCTAGTTATCTTTATTATACTAGGCTTTAATCTTTCTTAGCTTAGAGATACTTTTTAATACTTACTAAGTTTAGTATTTTACTAAGTAATAATAGAACTTAGATAATACTTTAGTATAGTTTTAGTTATTTTTATTATTCTATAAGATATTACCTTAGATTATATCTATATTAGCCTAATCTTTTATAGTAGCTTTAAGATTAATATTAATATATTAAAAGTAGATTAGGTTACTAGCTTTAGTCTTCTTTATATAGTATAAGTATAAGATAAGATATATAGTCTACTAAAAGACTATATATAGTATATAATAAAATATATCTCTATAAATAAGCTATTAGAAAAGGGAATAATATATAGTTTAAACTTAGTTTTAGTTACTTTAGTTATTAATTCTATATATATAATATTTATATATTAAGTATTCCTTAGTTAGGATTCTAAATAGATTATTATCTTAAAATACTTAACTAAAAATATTTATATTTACTATCTTAGTTTATATAAACTTATTAACTATAAGCTTTAAGTTTAGTATCTTAATTACTTTATTATAATTAATCTATAGTACTACTAGCTTAGGAAAGAAATAATAGCTAAGTAGATTATCTATATTTTATAGTCTATACTCTAATATATAGAAAAGAATATACTACTTATTATATACCTTTTATATTATAATATAATAATAATTATTTATAAATAGGAAAAAAAGGTAAATAAGGTTTATATAGTTTACTTTTTAAGTAGTAAGACTTATCTTACTAGTAATAAAATAAGTATAATTAAAGTATATATATAATTTAGTTACTTAGGTACTAGTATATTTAGAGTACTAGTTAAGGAAGTCTAAAGTCTTTATATTAAATACTTTTTACTAGACTTAATTTAAGACCTTATCTTACTATACTTATAGTATATTTAAATAGTACTAGTATTTTTTATTAATAATATTTATAAGTATTTTATTAAGGTCTTTTAAGGCTATATTATTAAGTATTTTTTTATAGAACGCGTAATTTTAGATATACTTAGCTTAAACTAAATTTTTATACTAAACTTAATTTATTAGCTACTTTACCTAAGATTTAGTTAGCTAATAGTCTACTTAAGGTATAGTCTTAGTATTTAGTAAAGTTATACTAATAACTTTATAATAGGCTTCTTATACTAGGCTAGTTATAGGCTATACTAATAGTTAACTTATACTACTAGTAGCTTTATTATCTTAATTATAAGTAAAATACTAGTTTATTAGGGTATTATTAATATTAGGAGTAAGTATAAGTATATTTATATAGCTTTAACTAGTTATTAGTATAATACTAGCTATATAAATATTAGGTAAATCTTATAAACTAGTATAATATATATAAGTAGGTAACTTTGCTATATTATAATACTCCTATTTTATAAGTCCTATATATAAGTAGGTATATTTAGTAAAAGAATTAGGTTTTACCTTAATCTTCTACTATTTATATAAAAAATATATATCCTCTAGTTATATAAAGACTATACTAGTTTAGTTACTAGCTATCTATAGTATTAACTAGTTATCTTTAATTTTCTTTATACTTTATTACTTTAGTTACTTATTAACTAGGCGTATAGTATTACTTTCTTTTAAAAGCTATATATTAGACTTTACTTTCTTTATCTTTTAATAGTATATATTCTATTCTTTTTATATATAGTAAATATACTAGTATACCTTATAAAAGTCTTTACTAGTAATATAAGTTTTTTTTAACTAGCTTTTAGTTATGTATTCTAGATAATTATATATTATAATATTAACTTTATTAGTAGTAAATAGTAGAGTTATTTATCTAGTAATATACTATATAATACTTATTACTTTATATAATATCTAGATTAAATTAATTCTATATAAGAGCTTTACTACTTTTATTCTCTATTATTAGTATATAACTTAATAGTACTATAATAAGTCCTTAGCCCTATTACTATACTAGTCTTATATAGTATAAATAAGAGGATACTAGCTAATAAGTACTTTATAGCTACTATAAATACTTATAGCTCTACTATCTTAATAAATATAGTTAGTAACTATAGTTATAAATAATACTATTTTATAAGTATAGATAGATAGGCTTTTAAAGATAGTATTATAAATATTAACTTAAGTAATAGCTAGAATTCCTTAGACCTATATATTAATAATTTTTATAATAGTTATTCTTATCTTAGAGATAATAATCTTTAAGTATAACTTTAGGTTATTATTTAACTATAAAACTTAAGTACTCTAAAGTAGAATATTTTAATTAATAAATTATTATTTTTATACTTATTATTTTTACTACTAGGTATCTTAAAGATAAGGAGGCTAAAAAGGTTAAGCTACCTAGCTAATCTATAGTAGAAATATTAATATAACTAAGAAGATACTAAGCTACTAAATAGAGAAAGCTTAAAAGTATAAAAGAAATAAGAGCTTACTTATTAAAGTACTAGAAGCTATACTAGGCTATCTAAGTATTAATAAAAACTACTTACTTATATTATAATATCTTACTATTATTTATAATTCCTTAGGTTACTTAAACTAGCTCTTATACTAAGGTATATTAACTAAAATCTTATAAGGTAATTAATAATAATACTAGATATAAGTATAAGTTTAATAGAGCTAGTAAAGCTTATATTTAGATTTATAAGTAATAGTTTTTATATTATAGTTTAGCCTTAATCCTAAAGAGGTAAGGAGGTATAAAAATATTACTAACTAGTATTTTATAGTTACTAGATTTAGCTATATCTACTAGTAGCTTATAATTTAAAAAGTCTAAAAGTAAAATAAAAAGGGAACTATAAAAATAGTAAGTTTTTTTATATTTATATACTTTTCTACTACTACTAGAATCTTTAGCTACTAGTATATTACTTTAAGTTTTATAATAATAATACTTTACTTTATTTATACTTTTATATTACCTATTAACCTATTATATAAGTTATTAGCTATTATTATCTTTTTTATTTATAATTTTACTATACTACTATTAGTTTTTTTTACTTTAACTATTTATATAGTAAATCTTACTCTTTTTTAAACGCTAAAGTAATCTAACTAGTTCTTATAGATACGCTTAATTTACCTAATTTACCTTTTACTCTATATAACCGCCTATAGTGTCTATTTTAGATACTATTATTATTAAACTAACTAATTAGGATTTAGTAGAGAAGTCTCTTTACTAAATATTAATTAGCTAAAAGTAGTTACTAAAATTAACCTAGCTATAGTTACTTAGGTTATAACTTTTACTTTATAATAACTTACTTATTTTACTTATTCTACTTAAGTAAAACTTATAATAGTTTACTAAAATATTATAATATAGGTCTTTCTCCTCTACTTTTTCTAATACTATCTTATATATTAGATATTAAAATTTTTAAGTAGCCTCTTCTTATATATAAATATATATAGCCTATACTTAGTAAACTATAAATATAATTAACTAAATTTTATAAGAAAGATATAATAGCTTTAAAGTAAAAGTTTATATATTTACTTCCTCTACTTTTACGTCTTATTTTATTATTTTAAATAGACTTATATAAACTAGCATAGCTAGTATCTATTAAACTTTCTATTTATTTTAATAGTTAGATTATAATTAGCTAAGTAATAATAGTTTAATAGCTATAACTATTAAAGTAGGTCTAGTTCCTATAACTAAGAATAAAGTAAAGTTAGTAGTTTTATTTACTAGCTATTAAACTAGGCTAAAGTTCTTTTTTATTTATACTTTTAGTACTAGTAGTCTAGGTCTTATAAGTAAATATACTTATAATTTTTTTTTATAATATCTTCTAGTAAGTACTAAAAAAATAGCTTAATATTTTTAAATAGGACTATATTTACTAGTAAGGTACTATTAAGGTCTTTTAACTTATAGTAGCTTTAGTCTTAGAATAACTAGCTTACTTAGTATAGACTTATTTAGTATATATTAAGTTTAATCTTTATAAATATATTAATCTAATAGGAGCTATTCTAAACTAGAACTAGGTCTTTTATACTTATTATATAATACTTAATCTCTTAAGTAGTATTTTAGTAGTCTTTTTTCTAGGCTTAAAGTCTCTAGGTATAGGCTACTATATTTTATAAATTTTAGTTATATATATTAAGTTATATTATATAAATTATAATTAGCTTATCTTAGGTTTATACTTTATTTTATAGTAGTATCTACTATATAGGTAAGGCAGATTCTATTAGGAGTTATAAGTTTTAGCTAGTTATTAGCTATATTACTAAATAGCTATACCTTTTCTAGATAGTATATCTTTTTACTAGTATTACTATATAAAAGTTATCTACTTACTTACTAAGTAGCTTTATAAGAGTATTATAGACTAAGATATATTTATATTTAATAAACCCCTAAGCTTACGAATTCTATACTAAGATTTATAAATAAATAATATTATATAGTTTAAAAATAGCCTTTAATATATTTTTATTTTTAGGTCTACTATTAACTTATATCTAGCTATAAATTCTCTACTTATAGATAATATCTTTATATATAAACTTTATAATAGCTACTAAATTATTTTTTATAAGTACTCTAGCCTCTAGCTAACCTATTAAGGTTTTTTAAGTAATAATTAAGAAGTATTTACTTTTACTCTTTAGTATATAGATAATATTAATAGCTACGTATTTCTATATAGTAGTAGTATAAAATATAGTAAGTATTTTTTTTTTATAAGGTTAACCTCTCCTAGTATTTAAGATAAGCCTATAAAACTTTTATAACTATATTTTATATATTCTTCTAAAAGTATTATATTTTAAATATACTAAAGATATTATTTATACTTTAGTATTCTAGCTAATAATAAACTTCTTAGATTATAACTAGCTATAGATTTTAGCTATTTACTACTTACTAAATAGCCTAGTATTATAACTTCTTCTTAAATAATAATCTTTTTACTATAAAGAATATTAAAGTAGCTTTCTTCTAAAATAAAGCTTAAGATTAATCTAATTCTAAAAGTATTTTTAATATCTTTAAAAACTAGGTAATAGCTTTTAAATTATTATTATAAGATTTATATAGGATTTATAATAGTAAAAGCCTAAGTTAGTACTTTATACTTATTATATTATAACTTAATTTTATATAGTTAAGTAATATATTAATAAAGTTTTTTAAGTTTTTTTTTACCTTATTAAGTATCTCTTACCTATTAGGCTTTAGGTAGTAAGATAGCCTATCTATAATAGTATAAATCTTTTTTAAAATATATTTAATATTAAAATTTTATATTAAGATTATTATAAGCTATCTATTTATTAGTAAGCTTAGTAGGTCTATTAATAAATAATTAAGCTAAGTAATTAGAGTTTAGGCGTTTATCTTAATTATAAAGTATACTCTATAGAGCTAAGTATAAAACTTTTTTAGAATTTAAAAAATAGCTCTATATTTTAGTTTAATAAAATACTATTTTAATTTAATCTTTAACTATAGAGTACTCTTAAAGTAAATTAAGTATTTTTAACTATTTTATTTAACTTACTTTAAAACTACCTTACCTTTTTTAGTAAAAATATCTATACTTAAAAAAATTAAGAGTTTAAAAGTATAGTTAAGTAAAGTTAGTACTAGTACTATTATAATTTTATATTTTAGAGTTTTTATAGCCTAACTTTACTACTCTTTTTATTTCTATTTTATATTTTTTTATAGTAATATAAAGAGTAGACGCGCTATAATAGTAAAGTATTTAACTTAAATATAGTAGTATATATAGATACTAATAAATATCCTTACTTCCCTAATATTCTTATATTCTAGCTATTTAATAATTTTTACTACTTTTCTTAATTCTAGATATCTACTATTAGTATTAACTTTATAGCTAATAATAATAAGACTTTTTACTCTTTAGTAGTACTTTTTTACTAAAACTATTATATTTACTTTTTTAATATTAGCTAAAATTTAGTTTAGCTACTAGATATACTTAAGAATATATTACTTAATACTTAAGAAAGTCTCTTTATTATTATAAGTTATTTTAGAGCTATTAGCTACTATATTATTAATAAAGAGTATATAGTTATATAGAAAGTATTATAAGAAAATCCTTATAATAATATAAAAAAAGGCTATAACTAAGTTTATTACTCTTTAAACTATAGTATAGTAGTAAACTAGCCTAATTAGTATATAAAATATAGTAATATCTTAACTTAATAAGTAGAGTATAATTTAGTTATATCTAAAAAAAAAGTCTATTAGTATAATAATTTTATATCTTATATATTACTTAAAGAAGTTATTTACTAATAGTAAAAAGTTTATATCCTAGATAATAACTATATTAATCTTTTATATATTATTAATTAACTTTAGATCTTTATTTTTTTTTAAGACTAAGAACTAAGAGTTATAGTACTAGCTATTATATAGTTTTAATATTCCTTACTTAATATATTTATTAATTATTAAAATATACTTATCTTCTAGCTTCTTTAGTAAGTAGAAAGAATTAACTTACTATATTTTATACTTTATAGTTCTAATTTTATATAAAAGGCTAATATTAAGATATACGTATCTAGATTCTATTTATATAAAAGTAATTATAGCCTCCTTATTAAATAGTATCTCTATTATAAAGTATACTTTTTATAGTAAAAGTTATAGTCTAAAATTTTATTAAGATAGTTATTTTTAAGTAAGCCTAGTACTTTAAGGAAAGACTATATATCTTCTTTTAAAAAAGTAGTTAAATAGTCTAATATTAGGAGGCTTAAGGCTATTATAAAGTATTTAATTTTAAATAGTAATATTCTACTATTTTAGGTTACTAAACTCTATAAGTTCTTTAGTTTATAGTATATTAATAAGTTATACTTTCTTAGCTACTATCTTATAGAAAGTATTAACTTATAGTTTTCTAGCTACTATCTTTATAGCTTACTCTTTATTTATCTAGTAACTAAGCTTAGTTATAATTAATTCTTAAAATATATTTAAGCTAAATACTTTTTCTAGTTCTTTATTTATACTAATTTTAAATTTTAAAATATACTACTTACTAATTTACTAGTAATTTTTATTAGTAAATATAAAGTTAAATTTACTAAAGCTTTAGAGTTTGTTTAGTAGTAAAACTAGTTAGTATAAAGTATAAATACTTAGAGGTATTACTTAGTACTAAAAAAACTATATAGTTATAATATTATATAATAGTTTTTATAGTTATACTAAGTTTACTATATACTTAAGTAGACAGTCCTCTCTAGTAAGGCTACCTACTAAATATTTAAAGTTTCTAGTCTTATTATAAAACTCTTATTATTTATTAGTAGAGGGTTTAATATAATAAAAACTAAGTTATACTAGCTGTCTAATAAAAAAATATAATACTAAATATAGTTATACGCGTTATACTATATAGATAGTTAAACTAATATATACTAAAGCTTACTAAGGATAATACTTCTCTAGAAGTTATAGATAATATAAAAATTTATATATATAGTTAGTCTTTTAATAGTAATAAAGACGTTCTATATAGTTTTAATAAATATATTCTATAATCTATTTACTAAAAATATACTACTAATTCTACTACTATTATTAGCCTAGAGAATATATAGTATTTTTAGTATATTAGTAGTTAATAGTTATATAATATTTATTATTACTCTAGTATTAATTAAGTACTTTACTTAGTACTTATTATAAGTAATATTTACCTATACTATTAAAAGGTCTAACTATATTATACTTTTATTAGCTACTTTTATTATTATATCTATAAACTCTACTAAAACTTTATCTTAATCCTTAATAAAGATATCCCTATAGTCTATTACTAGGTATTTTAACTATATAAAGAAGACCTTTAGTTATAGAGTACTAATAAAAGAAAATTATATATCTTAATTTAGCTTAGTACTAGTTAATAGTATCTAATTAAAATTTAAATAAGTCTACCCTACTAAATTCTAATTAATTAATAAGTTTAGTTTAAGCTTAGCTAAAAAATTTACTATAATCTTATAAATATTTACTTTAGGTTAAGAAGATTATAGGTACTTACTACTTTTATTACTTTTTACTTCTTATATTACTTATAGTATATAATCTTATATAGCTAAGAACTATATAAATTCTATAATATAAATAGAGTAAACTTTTTAGTTTATAATAGCTATTATAACTAATTTAGGCATTATAAATTCTATTAATTTAGTAAAGTTATTAAATTTAACTTTTTTTAATAACTTAGAGCTTTATATACTAAGTAAAAGATAAATAATATTAAAAAGTATATTATAAAAGTATACTTCCTAAAGTACTTTAAGTATATTATCTATACTATTAAGTAAATACTAATTATTTAATAAGTTTTTAAAATCTTTAGCTTAATTTAGTATTAGTTTTAAAGTTAACTTACTAACTATTTAGCTCTTAGTCTTACTCTTTCTAATCTCTTAGCGTACCCTTTCTACTACCTTATTAATAATTCTTATCTTTAATAGCTTACCTTATTTTCTAATCCTTTTACTTACTATAGTATATATACTAGTAAAAATAATATTAAGCTAATTAACTTTATTAGTAAAAGTAAAGGCTTTAATTATATTATTTAGCTTAAGAAACTAAGACTAGAATTATTTTAAGTTAAAAAAGTATTTAGTAAATAAGTTAAAAGTCTTTATAGCTACTAAAGTTTAAGTAGTTATAATATTTTACTCTAGTACTTTAAAAATATTTATAAAAGTATTTTTTTATAAAATAAGCCTAAATAGCTAAGTAAACTTCTTTAGCCTTATTATAGTAGCTTAGTTCTAGTTAAAGTTATAGTCTATAATATTAAAAAATTCTTTAAGTTTATTCTAGATCTACTATAGTTATAAGCCTTAAAATAAACGCTTATTAAAGAACTTAAGTAAATAGCTATAAAAGCTATACTAATACTTTAAGTATATCCTAGCGTCTCTATTTTTTATAATCTAGTAGTACTAGCTATACTTAGTTAAGCTTAAGAAGTTTATATAATTTTACTATTAGTATCTTTTCTTAAAGTAAATATAATAGTAACTATCTATTATAATATTAGTTCTAATATAATAAGTACTTAAGTTAAAATTAATTATTTACTTCTACTAGCTAATATATAACCTATTATTCTTATAGTTTATAGGCGGCTTTTAGATACTATATATTTTAATAAAGTATAAAAAATTAGCTAGTTTATAAAAAAAAGGCTTAAGTATAAGTATATAAAAAAAAGCTTTAATTTAGCTAACTATTAACTTTTTCTTAAATTAAGTTATAAGATTTTTTATTATAGAGTCTATAATATTTAAGAGAGACTTTTTTACTAACTTTTTATTTTAATATTTTTTTTTTTTTTTTAAGATAGCTTTAATATTAACTTAAGAATAAGCGTAGTCCTATTAAATAATATACTAAGCCTATACTATAAACTAATAGATATACTTAAAATTTAAAAATTAGATTTTTTCTTTCTTCTAGTAGTAATTATAAATAAAGTAATAAATCTTCTTTATATTATATAAGGCTAAATCCTTTAGTATTAGGCTACTAAGTATATTATATAATATAGCTTACTTATTATCTTTAAATAAGCTATAGAAAAAGTAGTAGCTTTTCTCTTTTATAGCTACTTCTTTATTCTTAATATAAACCTCTACGTATAAAAGGAATAATATATAATATTTAATAAGTAATAAAAATTTTTTAGTAGTATTAAAAATATATATATTAAGAAAGATTTAAGTATTTATATAATATAATATATTAGTTTTATACTAGAAGTTCTTTATACTCTTTTAAAGTACTTTTTAAGTATAATCCTTAAATCTAAAAAGCTTTTTAATCTACTACTTAACTAATAGCTAGTACTATTTAAAAAAAATATTAACTTACTAAGTTTTACTATACTTAGTATTCTTAGCTTAATAGTTATAGTTCTTTAACTACTTAGTTACTTTATTACTATTAAAGAGAGTTATACTACTAGTAATATATATTAGAATAAATTACTTTATATTCTTAATAGAGGTATTAGATATAATACTTTTAAATTTTTTAAATAAAGTAGTTATAATAAGTATATAGATAGCTAAAGTATTTAAATATACTAAGGTATAAAAGCTAAATATAGAAGATAAGTAATATATATATCTAAGATATCCTAGTAAGAGCTTTTAAATAAATAACTAACTTATAATAGGTATTTAACTTAATAATAAACTTAATACTAGATAACTAGTTTCTTAATAACTTTCTCTAATATATATTACTATAAAGTATTTACTATCTCTTTACTACTTTTTCTTAGTTAAACGTTCTAGGCTAGCTAGTATTAACTTTTATAGCTTACTATTTCTCTTTCTATTTTACTATAGCTTTTTTAGTTTAGCTCTTCTTTTAGGTTTAATAAAGAGTAATTCTTAGTAATCTTTAGGGTCTCCTAGTCTAGCTATATAATAGGTCTTCTACTTTAGCTAGGTTCTCTATATATAATAATAATTCTTTATAGACTTAGCTTTTACTTATAGATAATACTAATAATATAAATAATTTAAATAATAATTCTTTATAGACTTAGCTTTTACTTATAAATAATAGGTATTTTTATACTAAATAGTATCTAACTATACTATTATTATAGATCCTTACTCTACTAGGTATTTATTACTAAGTATTAGCAAACTATTAAGCCCCTTAGATATTACTAATTTATATTAGTAGTAGAGTATATAAAATTTAATTAACTTATAGCTAGTAAAATACTTAAATACTATTATAATAAAAGTAAAGATTAATAGCTAAGGAGGAAAGAATTATATATTACTTATTCTATAAGTATAATATCTAGTAGTTAATAGATAGCTTACCCTTATAGGTAAGCTGCCTCTCTATATAGTACTAACTACCTAATTAGCGATCACATCGCCTACGGCACAGTATTTATAAGCTATTTATAGTCTTTACTAACTATAAAAACCTAGAATACTTTACTTAGATTTATAAGCTAAGTAAGAGGTAATATAAATAGTCTAAAGTATTAGTATACTTTAGCTATAATCTATAGTACTACTTAAGATATTTTACTATAAGGCTAGATATTCTAAGCTAGTATAAGTAAGATATAGGCCTAAAGAAAAAAGTATAGATACTTTTTATATAACTTTACTAGGTAGTAATAGCTCTATTATAAGTTTATAATAGTATTAAACTAGTAGTAGGATACTATATATTTATAAATATATATATATATATATATATATATAAGTACTATAAAATAAGACCCTAAGAATAGATAAAAGGTATTTACTATAGTTATAAACTATTATAGCTAAGGAGAAGAGATTTTTAACTTTAGTAGAAATAAAAAATTAAATAGTAGACTATATAGTTAGTATATATAATATACTATTATAAAAAAGAGTACTATAAGTTTTAGTATAAAAACTACTAATAACTATAATTATTTAAAAAGCCTATAAATTAAACTTAGTAGGATACTTTAAAAAGAATACTATATTCAAATTTATTAGATAGGACTACTTTTAGGAAAGTATATTAGTAAATATAATAAAATATATATAAAACTACTACTACTATAGAGCCTATATTAATAGAAAGAAGAGATAAGGCCTTTTATAACCTTTACTAATTATAAATAGGTATTAGTTTTAAATTTTTATAAACTTTATAGTAGACCTCTTAAGATATAAAGAGAGCTTACTATACTACTTCTTAGTTATTATAAATAAACTATTAAAATATATCTAGCTAGAAGCTATAGAATTAATAAAAGTAGTGTGCCGTGGGCGATGTGATCGCTAATTAGGTAGTAAGTACTATATAGAGAGGCAGCTTGTCTATATAGGCAAGCTATCGATCTATCTATCAACCACCAGAGATTACACTCGTAGAATAGGCAATATATAATTCTTTTCTCCTTAGCTATTAATTCTTACTTTCGTTATAATAGTATTTAAGTATCCTGCTAGCTGCAAGTCAACCGAATTCTACACACCCTACTACTAACACAGTAGAATATTATATAAAAGTATTCTAAGATATATAGTAATAATTTTATAGCTTTTCTACCTCTATTATTATAGATAAAAAGTTAGACTAGTTAAAGTATTTTAAATAACTTTATATAAGCTAGTTAGAGTTAAATAACTACTTTTTATAGCTTATTATTTATAAATAGATAATAGTATAGAGAAAGAGAACTAAGAAGTATAAATAGTCTTAAAAATAATAGTTAACTTTAAATAAATAAACTAGCTAGAGTACCTTTTAGTATATTAACTAGCTTTAAATAATAAAAACTTTAGTATTACTTATATATTACTAAATCTACTATTAAATAAGTATAATATAAATTTTCTTTAATAGACTAAGCTCTTAGAAGAGTTTAAAAAGACTTTTTAAAAAAAAGTAGTTTACTTTTTAGATTATTTTTAATAAGAAGTAGCTTTAGTTTAAGTAGCTATTATCTAAACCTAGTAAAGAGTATAAGAAGTATTAGATAAGTTATAATAACTAGTAAAATATCTTAAATAAAGTAATAAGATATAGTTTATAATATATAATATAAAAATAAACTAATCTAGCTATAAACTTAATTAGCTATAGTAGTAATATATAGTTATAAAAGTTTTATTTCTACTTACTACTATACTAGACTTACTAGAAGATCTATATAAAACTATTTATATAGACCTATTAGAGTAAGTAGCTAAGGATCTTTTTCTAAGCTAGTATTAAATAAATAATAGACTAAGACTAGTACTAGTATAAAAAAAAAATTTAAAGATTTAAAGAAATAGGTAGTAAAAGAGATACTAAGAGTTAAAAATAATAAAAAAATAAGATAAAAAATAAGCTTTAGTAAAGTAGTAAGACTAGTTTAACCTAATATAAAAACTACTTAAAGAATTTAGAGATATAAAAGTATTATATAACTTTAAGAATAAATAAAAGAACGTAGTATATAATAATAGGCTTTTATAAATAAATAAAAAATAATGAATATATTATAACTAAAAAATTTCTATTTTATTAATATATAGCTACTAGGATAGAGGAGCTATAGTAGGAAGTTAAACTTTAAATAACTACTTAAAAAAATAGTAATTTTACTAGAAGTCTCTACTAAGCCTCTATAATAGCTAAAATATTAACTATAAAAAAATATATAAAGAGACTTACTAGTAATAACGTAGCTATATTAGTATCTTATAAAAATTATTAAATTTATAGTTAAACTTTTTATTTATAAAAAATAAAAAATAGTCTTAGTTATAAGAGAATAAGTAGTAGTAATAATATTACTAGTATAAAAATAAAAATAACTTATAATAAGTAGTATAAAAGGTTATAAAGGTAAGCTTTAGCTAGTAGAAATAATCTAAGATTATTATAATCTAGTTAAGGAAAACCTATAATAGGTTAATAGTTAAATAATTAAGAACTATTATAGTACTATAATAGGTATAATATATAAAAGGTAGTATCTTATATTTATATAGTTTTAGGTCTATTTAACTACCTAAAAGTAGTAGTTAGTAGCTACTTAGTTAGTCTTATACTACTAACTAAGTTATAAGATTATTATTATAATTTTATAAGTAAATTAAAGGAGATAAGAGTTAAGGCTATAGTATTTATAGAGGGTTAGATTAAAGCCTATAAAAGCTATTAGTATATCTATAATAATATAGATTATACTTAAAGTAGTCTTAGAAGCTTATAGTTAGTTAGTAAAAAAGAATTTTTTTAATATATAAATATAAAAGTAGTATACTTAGTCTAAAATTAATTTAAATAAGTTTATAAGGTTATAGAAGTCTATAGTAAAGATATAGTAAGTTTTACTAATAGACTTTGACTTATTCTCTTATATATTCTAATAGTTTTAATATATAAATTATTATTTTATATACCTAAAATAGCGTAGTCTTACTAGTAATAAAAGGTAGTATAGAGCTTAAAATAGGTTATAAAGAGTTTATTATACTAGATATATATATACTTAGCCTTATAACAAAGGTTATAGCCTTTACCTCTATAAAAAGAGTAACTACTATAGTTAAAAATTATTATAATAATATAATAGATAACCTATAAGAATATCTTAAACTAGTAAAAGTAGTTAATATACTTCTTATAAACTTAGAATAAGAAGGCCTAAGGTAGTTTTTTCTTATTACTATTACTCTAAATAATATAATAACTAGTATAATACTTTAACTTTTTATAAGAGAGAGGCTAGAGTAAAAGTTAAAAATATTATAAATCTAGTATAGAGCTACTTTAAAGCTAAAGAATACTTATTATAAATATATAATTAGATAAGGTAAATATAAAGGGGTAACTATTTAAGAAATTACTACTACTACTACTAATAGCCTATCTAGCTAGAGTAAACTTTAAAATATAAATAAAGTTAAACCTTTAAAGCTAAAATAAGTCTATAGCTATAATACTAAAAATACTATATAAACTATAATTAGGAGTAAAAAGGAGGATAATATAAAGTACTAAAATATAAAAGAGCTAATATATATCTATTAGGATAATAATATAAAAAGAGTAAAAAAAGTATTAATAAAAAAAGGAAGTAGTAATAGAGGTTAGTAGTAGGGTTATTATAAAGAGAGTAAAAGTACTATAAGAGAGCTTAATATTACTAGTATAGTAAAGCTTTAAATAATACTAAAATAAAGTTATTTTTAAGCTAACTAGGGTAACTATTATAATAATAATATTATACTAATATAATAATAATATAGCGTAATAAACATTATAAAAAACTATAAAGTAGAAAAAAGAAATAAGTAAAGCTAAATAATATAAAGAATTAGTACTAATATAGTAAAACTAACTACTAGAGTATATAACTACTATAAAAATACTACTTTTTATACTTTATAATAGCCCTAAAAAGGCCGCTATCTCTATTAACTTATAAAGTATAAGCTAATAAAAAGTAAAAAGACTTTTTACTAAAGAGTACTAAAGTTTTCTAGTACTTTATAATAGCCTTAAAGGAGCTACTATCTCTATTAACTTATAGGGCGTAAGCTAATAAAAAGTAAAAAGACTCTTTATTAAAAAGTACTAAAGCTTTCTAGTATGTTATAATAGCTCTAAAGGGGCTACTATCTCTATTAACTTATAGAGTATAAGCTAATAAAAAATAAAAAGACTTTTTACTAAAGAGTATTAAGGTCTTTTAATACTTTATAATAGCTTTTAAAAAGACTACTAACTCTATTAGCTTATAAAGTATAAGTTAATAAAGAGTAGAAAAATTATAGTACTAGTAGAGGAAGAAAAGGTTATAATATTAATAAAAAGTAAAATAGCTTTTTACTAAAGAGTACCTAGGCCCTTTAGTACTTTATAATAGCCTTTAAAAGGACTATTAACTCTATTAACTTATAGAATATAAGCTAATAAAGAGTAAAAAGACTTTTTACTAAAAAGTACTAAAGCCCTCTAGTACTTTATAATAGCCTCTAAAAAGACTACTAACTTTATTAACTTATAAAGTATAAACTAATAGAGAGTAAAAAAGTTATAGTACTAGAAGAAAAAAAAAAGGTTATAACCCTAATAGAGAGTAAAATAGCTCTTTACTAGAAAGTACTTAGGCTTTCTAGTATATTATAATAGCCTTTAAAGAGGTTACTAATTCTATTAACTTATAGAATATAAGCTAAGAAAAAATAGAAAGGTTATAGTACTAGAAGAGAGAGGAAAGGTTATAACTCTAATAAAAAGTAAAATAGCTCTCTACTAAAGAGTATTTAGGTCTTTTAAGACCTTATAATAGTTACTAAAGAGAATAGAAGAGACTATTAACTCTATTAACTTATATAAGGTACGAGTAATAAAGAAAGAAGAGACTATACTAAGATAAGAGTACTTTTAAAGAGTAGCGTTTTAGAGAGGAAGCTAGGCTTATAGAGACTAAAAAAAACTAGTTTCTATATAATATAGCTTTTCTATATACTCTAATCCTAATATAAGAGAGTTATATATATAATAGAAACTATAGAGAAAGGGTAAAAGAAGAGCTATATTATAGGCTATAGCTTTACCCTAGCCTTAGTAAGTAACTAGTAAGATAACTATACTATAGTACCTTTATAGCCTCTTTTCTTCCTCTCTTAATAATAATTTATAATATTATTATTAATACCTATTATAATTCTATTTTGGTGCTAGTCCTTTATACTAATATACTACTCTCTTATATACTAAGACTCTCTAGTATTCTTTATAACTTTAAAGTTTATAGCGTTTTAGCCTTTCTAATATCTATAATACCTATACTAGATAAAATAACGACGTTAAAAAGTATTGCCGTCTATATATTACTAGTTAATTTACCTAACTTTAACTACTACTAGTAAGCTTTTACTAAGATAGATATAAAGTACTAGTTATCTAGCTACTTTAAAGAAAATTATATAGAGCCTAACTTAAAGCTGTATATTTATACTAAAATATAAGTACTTAAATACTTCTATATTAGTAATTTACAGTTTATAGATAATAACCTATTTATTACCTATAGTAAACCTACTTACTTCTACTACCTACTTTATATCTAAAACCATCCTAGACATTTTGTAGAGCTACTATTATACTAAAAGATATATCTAAATTAGCAACTGCCTAATCTTAATGCCTATAACGTAACAGTTAGCTAAAATTACTAGAGAGATATCTTAAATACAATAAACTAATATATTTAAAAGGAGGCTTTCTAATAGATATATAAGAAAACTACGCTATAAGCCTAGTACCCTAATTTACTTACGGGAATCATAGAATTTGCTGTTTACAAGTAACAGCCGGAGGGCTTAGAAGAAGCTAACAGCTTTTCTATAATTAGTAGAAATCTAGAAACTGTAAGCTCGACTCTAGTTAAAATAGTACTACTAAATATAGATGCGGTTGACTTTAATAGCAAGCTTACGCAATATAATTGGCATAATACTCTATTACTATAAGCACAGCCAGTCTTTAAGAGCTTTTTAGATGATTTAGATATAGAAGGAGAAGTTCTACTGTGAACTTGTTCTTTAGGTTGATATTGCTGCAACGTTGAGGAAATGCATCGAATTCTACAGGCACTTGTAAAGATATACTTATACTCCTTCTATTAACTAAGGCATGTCTTAGATACACGAAGTGCCTAGTTTCGTATACAAGAAGCAACCATCCTATAATACCGTCACCGACTCTAATAGAACTAGGGCTAACTCTATTATAGAAATTTATTGCAGACTTTCTAATAGTAAGGCAGAGAAGGTGGCAACAATCAAAGTAATCAAGCAAACGATTACATAGGGTATGAGGGAGAGCTTATATACGAGGTTGTTGTCCTCGCCGTCGAAGCGCTTTACGTAAATGAGGGGGGTATCTTATAGGTTATACGTGCATGTGCTGACGTACATCCATATAAGGTCATTTGCTAACCACGGCAATTTCCGCCTAGGCGCTATCCAATCTCTCCCTTCTTACCAGCATCGCATGTGAAGTTGCATTAGCGCTATAAGTTGGAACGCAATGAGCAAATCACCTGGTACCGCTGTTTACAGTAGAAAATCTCACATATTGGCCTATAAACCACGCAATTAATCACACCGCTTTGTTTTTCCAAGCCTAGCCTACTTCATACCTTTTCAAGCTCTCATATTCAGTCGCATTTCACAGCCGCAGATATTAATTTACTGTTAGGCTTCAAAGAGTAAGCACAATGTCTGTTGTCTTTTGCTGTTCATCTATTAGTCCTTACCGCCCGCGACAGCTTGACCATGAGGCTAAATTTGGAGCATTTATGCGATAGGCTCGTATCCAAACGGTACCTATAGCACCGGTCGACGGCTCGTCACTTGTCAAGAGTATACCATATACGATTCAACTTGTAAGGCAGATCAATCATGGGCCCCAGGAGTCGATCAGGTACTTCATCCCAATGGCCAATGACACCGATTTTGTCGAGGCTATGGAGGACCATCTTCTCAAATGGAATTTTGAAAAAGTGAACTCATATGTGGTCATAAGCAGCTGCGATGAATAAGGGATATTGAAGTGTTAATAAACCCTAAAGATATAAGAACTTCAGATGTGAAAAGCATAATAAGTTCTTTGAAGTCAACCTGTATCAGACGAGTCCTACCAATACTCATCATTGGCGAGTCAACCTGGCGCGACCGTCAAGAGACATTGATTTAGCGTTTTGGTGAAGGGATTCGGCGGCTGAACCTGATAGAATGGCGGAGTTATCAACGATATGAAGGGAAAAGTAGGAACTGCTAGGTTACGGGATCTAGGGCGAAGGTTCATTTACCGAGCTGGCCATCCCATCTCTGTAAGGTCTCCAGGTACGTCATAGCAAGAATGCAGAAGAACAATGCTAACTGGAACTATGAGCAGGAAAATGCTTCACTGCAGAAGACCCAGCTTGAGAATCAGCTGGATACCGCGAATTTAGGGAGAGCTCTTCAATTGTTGATACCTAAAGCTGTGTCAAACCTTGGTTCGAGTCGTCTCCTAACTCTGCTATCCCTGGACTAGGTTAACGCAAAGCTGGACCTTGGTCTTAAGTTTGAAAGTATTTGGGACGTTGAACTGACTAGCGCGAACATCACTGAATTTTTGGACGAATGTATCGCGTCGTTTGATCTGAGCCCTGGCGCCGAAAGCGGTGCTGCTGAGGTGGAGGATTTATTAATACTAGTAATGCGCCACGTTGAGCTGCGTCTCAACAAATAGTGATTGTCGGGCTGCCTTGAACTGTCAGATGCGATGAGTAAGTTCTCGCTGTCGCGGACGCACTTTGATGTGAACAAGTTCGAGAAGCTAACGGAAGAGGTCTCTTCGCTGTATCGCGCAATATACTGCTGTGTCTTCGTTACAAAGCTGTTCAACGACAAGCCAGCACATCACACCGCCTTCGAGCTTCATAGAAGCGCCGTCGACACCTCCACCAACCGACGAGCCCTTCGCACAGTCAACTGAGTGATCACGCTGTTCGAAATCGTACAAGGCTGGAGTCACGGATAGAGCCCCAGCTTAGACTAAGAGAGCGCGAAGAAATGGAGCTTCGGCTAGGTCACCGCGGGACACTGTGGGCATATGTGTACAGTGCGCGGGCTCGAAGAACGATAGAGATGGCAGCTTACAACGAAGCGGGGTAATTATGACTACGATGGAAAAATCTCTACCTCATCAAGATCCCCATTCAAAGACTCTAGAACCGATACTACCCAGACGCATTTCTTCTAGGGGTGTTTGCGGCAATGTGGTCAGCCCATGCCTAGGGACGGTTTCTGGTCCTTGAGACGCTAATTCTGGCTTGGGCTCTCGTTCTATTTTTGCATGGCGCCACGTTTGGCTGTTTAATCTGTCCAATCAGTGCTCGTTTACTGGCGCGGACGGAAGTACGCTGGCAATCTGTGCCAGAAAAGCGTCGATTGGCTGCTCAAAACGCGAGCGCTAAGCACGAAGCCAAGAAGGCTGGCGGACAAATCGCAAGGCGGGATAGTCACGGTGTCTGCTTGCGAAACAATTAGTGTGTACGAAGGTTTCGTGGCAAGGATTTACCTTCAAAGCGCCCCTTTAATTAACAGAAGTTCCGCACTGGGGACAGCGATTCCCAGGAATCACCCACACTGTGTCACCCTTCTCGAGGAGACATGCTGCGCATCGGCGGCCGGGGACCTTTGGGGGGGTTAGTTTAAGAGCTTAGAAATGGAGGAGGACTTAGGAACGTGCAAGCTTACCGGCATAGTCTTATCTGAATCAGCCTGTTTTGGTTGGGGTATAGGCATGGATGAGGGAGGCATAATGTTGTAAAAAGAGGAAGACATCTTGGAAACTAGGTCGTAGAAGAGTGAGAAAAGGGTTCGTGTGTGTACGTGCAGATACTTGGAGGTTGATTTGAGGATATGCTGGGAAATCTTGTTGTCACTTGCCCTACCACCACAAAGACAGCTTGATCACCTGTTTACAGTAACGCGTGGTCAGCAAGCAGTTCTCTGAAAAGGGGACAGAGCGACAAGTGCTAACGCGGCTGACTCTGTCATGCAGGGGCGCTATAAACATGTCCAATAGCTTTTGGGAATTAGACGCCCTGCGAATTCAAGTGCAAACAACAGCATACTCGGCTGGAGAAGCGCATCGCTACTGCATGTAACACTGCGATATAGGCTGCGGCAGCTAGTGACTTTTGTACAGCACATAGATCAAGCTAGTATCCTCCAGGTACTAGTGAGACCTACTTTCTGAAAAGTCCCTGAAGTGCTCGCTCTGGGCTATGTGTAGCGCTGGATGTCGACTGAACTGTAGCGTTCATGGTGGGCACAGAGTGTTTCAGAACTCCAAATTTAGGCTTTTCATGATTTTATAACTTACACAGTTATCGTAGCTACAAATGTTGCACGAGTTGTTGAGCACGTTGGATCTCATGTCCATAGATCTGAACGATGACATATCTAATCGCTACTCCCAATTACAAGCCATTGGCTTTGCATCCGTGATTAAATCGATGGAGGCTGTCCAGCAAAACAACAACTACCTAACTGCCACTGACCGAGGTCACGGTAGGGTCCCAGGTCGTGTACGTGACTTCATGAGTCGACCACGTCTGATACACATCCAAACCATAGCTATCAGGCTTCGTATGGAACGTGTAGTCGTATGTCGAATTCGTATTGATAGTCAACTGGTACGTCGCTCCGACGGTGTTCTTGAGCTTGTACCAGGTGATGCCTTTTCCCAAGTGTCAGTCACAGGAACTAACTCACTCGTACCATGCAGCACTGCTGCTATACATACCTGTCTTATTGGCGAAATCGGTGGATGTGGAACCCTCGGAGTCTGCCTTCCAGTAGCATGGCTCGTGCTTGAAGGAAGGGCCGTGGGAATCAACGCCGTGGTCGGGCTCGTCTGCTGGCTTGGTGGTTGTGTTGCCCTTTTCATCGACGTCTCTGGTGAAAAAAGTTTTCCCGCCCTCAGACGTCTTCTCGGTCCATTCCTGGAAGTCACCCTCGGGGGCCTTGAGGCTTTGCTCGTTTTGTTCGGACATGGTGAGAGATCAGAAAATCTGGTAAAGCTTGTTGTGGATGGTGGTATCTTGAGGAATCTATGGCTGGATGCTGTGTGAGAGAAGAAATAGCGGACAAAGTCGAGGCTTTTATGTCAAGTATCATCTTCTTACTTCGCTATCGGATGATGCTGAGTACGATACAGGAGCTATCTGCATCCCCAGTAGCTGCAGCCACTACAGCACCGACACAGCTACCTTCTCATAGCTAAGGTTCAGCTACGCCACTATATTCAGGACGCAAAATTCCTGGTAGTTTCAGCTGTGATCCCGCTGCGTCTGCTCCGCCTTAGCTACATCAGGGCTGTTTGGCTTGAACTCGCAGCTACCTGGAGCCTTTTAGTATTGGCGCAAGCTACGCGTGACGTTCTAGACGTAGCCCTTGCTTAACGCCGAAGCTCTTTTGGGATCGCCGAGGATAATCCGGCTTTCGCTCTCAGCTGCCAAGAGCATTTTAGGAGTGGCGCACCTTCCAGTGTCAGAAACGTGGCTTGGCCCGCATGTTGTGTGCGTGTGCGGGGGCGGTCTGGGCCGTGGAGAACCGTCGCTACCAGACCTTGGCCAGCCTTCATGATGCGACATCCCGCGTGCGACAAGTTGGTCAGTACCAAAGCACTGGGGATTGCGAGTCTGCATCCAATCACGGTGGTTGAGTGCTGATCGAGACCGACCGACATGCAGCGGCTTTGCATCGCGCCCACTTGGCGTGACATACGGAAAGCCACAACTACTGTACACCACAGGTTCTTGCGCTATCTACGTCAACCGATAGTGCATTTGCGGAAGTTTCGTCTATTTTCAGTTGATACCACTCGCCGGCATACCTTTTATGCGCACCTGGTCGAACGGAACCTGGCCCGCCTAAGTGCATGCCTCGTGGCTTCAAGCGCCCACCAGCCGCACTCCACCTATCCTACGCTTTCGTCCCGTGGATACGTTCGCTCGTGGCCCAAATGTTCAAACGAGGCTCAATCTGCCGCTCATTAGACGCATTCGACTAGAAGTATGTTTGTTCGTCACCTGAACTGCGTCGACACTCTAATGAAGCGGCGTACATCTGCAGCAGGTCTCAGCTTGCCACCGCGCGCCGGAAATGCCGAACCTATGCAGTGACAATCCATTGTGGAGCTAGAAGCTACTGAACAAGACGCTGTGGCGGTTGTAGAGGTGTAGATCTGGCACCTAGATACAGTACAGGGGAGCCGAATGTGGTGTCGAGCAAGGTCAGGCGACATTCTGACTCATGCAGCTTCTCCTAGGTGTACTTTGCATCTTTCAGCTTCAAGCTGGTACGGGGGCTCATGTATGGCTAAGCTGAGATCGTTCGCGCACGATACAGATCGCTGTCCCAGATCAATCTTGGGTTCGGATACGTCTAATTAAAACAAGGGAGGACCGCGGTCCTCCGTTCAGTATCAAGATTGTTCGTCGCTGTCGTGAGCTACGGTCGCACTCACCATTACAATGGCCCATGAATCGCATTCCCAGGACGCACAAGATATGGCGGCGAGCAAAGAATATGGAGTAAACTTCGCGGTCGCGGGTGGGCCGGAAGGTTGGATACACTCTCCTCTTCACGAGTCTATCACTCTGGCTGCCCTGGTCAGTACAGGATACAACGTCGCTCCAGGGACTACACTAGAAAGTGCCAGCAACGCTGACTGGGAGTACATTCGGGGAGTCGTGTGGAACGACGATCCCGCTTGTCTACTCTTTGACGACTACGCCGACGCAAATCACACCTACTCGACAGGAATGACGTGGGGCTACTATTACAAGGCAGGAGAATCCGAATGGAAAAAGGACAAATCCGACAAGATGCAGAACCCGACCGGGCGCTCCCACTACGGCGACCTTCAGTTCCTACACTGTATGGCTTCCAAGTTTGGAGAGAAGCCAGGGGAGACCAAAACAAAACTGATAAAATGGCTCAGCGTCCTGTGGAAACTCGCCAATGGAGAGGAAGGCATTACCCCAGATACAGTCATCAGCAAGACCGATATGGCCGAATTCTGTCCTAACTTCTCGCTGCCTGCCAACTGGGGGACGCTGCGCTATCTGCTATCTGGTGAGTCGGCGTTTGAAGCCTTGGATATACCACGGCGGGCTCTAGGCAGCATGTTCCATATCATACAAGATTCCTACGCTCTAGGGCACACGAGACGCACGTTGCTGAACCCTGAAGCGAAGATCTCCGACGGTAAGATGCAACGCAGGATCTCTTTCTTCCATCACACGGTGGCATAGGTGATTGAAACCATCTGACAATATCACTGTGCCAGATCCCCTCCAATTTCAGCCCGGTGTCGTCGACAAATGGGGCCCAATCGAGAACTTCCACGTCTACAATGGACAAGACGACCACCATCACGAGCTGTACGATCACGCCGATACCCCAATCCCCGATCCGACAAATCTGGCCAACCTGGACCAGTTCAACAGCATGATTGGCTGCCGCGATGCCGTCGAGAAGTGTCGTGGGCTGATCGAGCTCAAGAAGGCGGGCAAGACGTGGGAAACAGGAGTGAAAACATACTTGGATGAAGTCGTGTTCCTCCTCTCACAGGACGCCACGGATGCAGATACGCGAGTGTGGCCTTAGACGGAATATGGCAACGCAGATTGAATTAAGACTGCATAAGCCTTGTCCGTTCCTTCTAGTGTGCGTTAATATACAGTGAGAGAAGTGGGAGATTTCGCCATGAAGTTGAAACTTCAACATCCTGATCGTGAATTTCTGCCTGCGTATATTGTGCGTTGTCTGCGGCAGGGATGTGCTGTCGAGCTATTTGCGACAAAGAGAGACACACTTACCCATCCACTAATTAGTAGGCTCTGTTGTTGTTTGCTAATAGAGTTTGTAGAAGCAATTTATGTTTGGCTACATTAACGTGTAGGACAAGCGAGTCGGTCACCCCACCAACTTTGATCACCCACCTCACCTTTACATACAATGCCTCTACGCCACGCTCCTCAATTGCCTTTATATGAAGCAGATATCCAGCTTGCCCTTTCATCTTTAGACGCTAGCTAAATTCAGAGTACTCGACGCGCTGCTATAGCTTTTAACGTTCCAAAATCAACGCTAATTGACCGGCGCGCTGGGAAGCGTGCGCGACGCGATTGCCAGCCCAACTCAAAGAAGCTCACTCAGCTAGAGGAGGAGGTGATCGTTAGACATATACTCGACCTAGATCAACGTGGGTTTGCGCCTACGTACGCAGCTGTAAGTGATATGGCTGATAAGCTGCTGGCTGCGCGTGGCGCGGGCCAGGTTGGGCAGAAGTGGCCAGCCAACTTCGTTAAACGTACAGACAGTCTCACGACGCGGTTTAATCGAGCGTACGACCGGCAGAGGGCTCTATGTGAAGATCCAGCCCTAATTAAGAGCTGGTTTGAGCTTGTGGAGCAGACAAAGGCCAAGTACGGCATCTGTGATGAGGACGTCTACAACTTCGACGAGGCTGGCTTTATGATAGGCAAGATTACAACTCAGCTTGTTGTGACAGCGTTAGAGAGGAGAGGCAGGCCAAAGGCTATCTAGCCAGGCAATCGTGAGTGGGTGACGTTGATCCAGGCGATTAACGCTGCTGGCTGGTCAGTCCCACCGTTCCTCATCTTTGCTGGCCAGTATCACCTGTCTGCCTGGTACAAGGAGGATATCCCACGCGACTGGGCGATCGCAGTCAGCGACAATGGCTGGACAACCAACGAGCTAGGAGTTGAGTGGCTAAAGCACTTCATTAAACATACAGAGGGCAAGGTAGTTGGAGCACGTCGGCTGCTTATCCTCGATGGCCACGAAAGCCACCACTCGCTTGAGTTTCAAGAGCTCTGCAAGGAGAACAATATCTACACGCTCTGCATGCCACCTCACTCATCTCACCTGCTCCAGCCTCTTGACGTTGGCTGTTTCTCGCCCTTGAAGCGCGCCTACAGTCGTGAGGTAGAGAGCCTGATGCGCCACCACATTAACCACATCACCAAGCTCGAGTTTCTGCCAGCCTTTAAGGCAGCCTTCAACAAGGCGTTCACGTCAGCTAGTATCTGCTCAGCCTTTCGAGGCGCAGGCCTTGTTCCACTTCAACCAGACGTTGTTCTGTCAAGGCTCAACGTGCAGCTGCGCAAACCTACTCCAGCTGCTCTACCAGAGGCTCTCTGGGAGGCTCGCACGCCAAGCAACGTACGTGAGCTTGAGGTTCAATCATCGTTGATACGTGAGCGCGTTCGAAGGCATAAGAGCTCCTCATCAGCTTCGATTATCGAGGCGATTAACCAGCTCAAGAAGGGGGCTGAGGTGATGATGCTCTCAGCTGAGCTGATGCGCGATCGGATCGCCAGCCTTGAGAGAGCCAACGAAGCAGCGTCAAAGCGTAAGCAGCGCAAGAAAAAGCGACTCCAGAAGCGTGGAGTCCTATCAAAGGGAGATGGAGAGGATATACTCGCTCAACGTGAGGCTAATCAGCAGATTGCTCATGAAGAGCGTCAAGGAGGAGAGCAATCAGGCCTTAGCCGCCAGGCTCGGGCGCGCTGCACGAGGTGCAGAGAGACTGGGCATAACTTACGTACGTGCAAAAAGAATACTTTAGGTACTGCTTAATCTACTCTATTAATATCTATATACTATCTCAAAAGGTGGTTGAGCTGCACGCTTTAAAGCTGATTAAAGTGAGTGGGGTGACCGACTCGCTTGCCTGACCGACTCGCTTGTCCTACACGTTAGGCTTAGTTTTGTTTGTGCTCTGTAGCCTTCGCTAGCTTGTGGCGTCGTGCTCGGCTGGCTGAGCGGCCGGGGAGGTCCGCTGCCTCGCTCACTTACGGTCTGGAGCGTCGATAGCGTCGCGGCTCCAGGTTTTCCTAGCCCACGGCGTCGCCTGTGGCTAGCTGTGCAGAGCTTCATGCGTAAAATCACAAAGGGCGGGTTTTCCCACGTGCTTAATGGCTAGCAAAGGTGCGGACAATAATGTACAGGGTCTATCGAATGTCCTGTGCACTCGTATCTACGCTATGCTCTTGACGCTCGTCTAAGATTCCCTTTGAACATTGTGAAGATACTTTTCCCAGGACCTAGTTCAACCTAGGACGGCATTATGGCGTCCATCACCGTCAATGGCAACACAATCGTACCGATCGGATCACAAGGCGAGGGATGGACCATCAATGCAAACGATCAGGGAGAAGTGGAATCCGCACCCAATGCAAAGGATTCGAATTTCATTCTTGTGCAAGTCGATCGTGTCCTCACTGTTGCTGAGAAGGGGGTTTTGGCATACCACCATGTTGAGATTCAAGAATACGTCGCGGAGAACACATTTCTGTGTCGATATGAGCCGGACGATCTGCAGGCCCTGCGACTGTTGCCGTTCGTCGTGACAGCGGACGTGTAAGAATCACGTCCTGTGGAGTATATACTGTTAACAGATGACGAAGCTAATGGTTGCAATCCCAGTTATCTCCCACAACTCAAAACAACCATCTCATTGAAGGAAATGGTCGAAAGCGAACACGACCAAGAGGACTACGAGGTCGATCTGATTCTTCATGAGACTCCCAACTTAACCTCGGAGCAGTTGGCTCCATATGTTGCGCAAGCGGCTGAAGTGGCCTTTGGGGACCTCGAGATCCTGGAGCGTAAGATCAGAGTCACTGTTCACCAGGACAAGCTCGCGGCACTCGCCGCATTGGACAGCGTCAACAGGATCGAGGAGGTCCGGCAATATGCCACGTTCAACGACCAGGCGCGCGCCGTCCTACTCGATGCGGGCGCTATTCACAGTGCTTCGATCGCATACCAGGGCACTGGGCAAATTGTCTGCGTGGCCGACTCAGGATTTGACCAGGGCATAGCGGCGGACACAGGGAATATCAAGGTTCATCCTGCCTTTTCGGATCGTGTCGTGCAAGTCATCGGTATGGTTCCAGGTACCGCTACTCCCAATGACCCCGTGGGTCACGGTACACATGTCTGCGCTTCGATCTGCGGTAATGGGGTCTACAAGAACACCGCCGACATGGTTGACGTACCGATGAAAGGCACTGCGCCAAACGCGAAGATCGTTGTACAGGCCATGTCTCAATGGGACCCCAACTATCGCGCCTGGATTTTGAAGCCGCCGGCCGACACGTCCATTCTTTACTCAGAGGCGTATCAACTCGGGGCTCGGATCCATAACAACTCTTGGGGCCTCATATGGAGCCCCACGGCGCGACAATTTGGATATGCAGGCGGCGCGACAGCCATCGACCGGTTCATGGGCGACAACCTGGATTTCTGTATCCTCGTGGCAGCCGGCAACGACGCCAGAGCCAAGAACGCGGGCGCGAGCCAGATAGGGGACAATGGAGCTGCAAAGAACTGCATCACAGTCGGTGCTACAGGAACGACGCGAGATAACGACGGCCAAAGATACACCCGTGGCTTTAAGCACGGCTCGGATGTCATTTCCGTGGCCATCTTCAGCTCACGTGGTCCCACGCTGCCCGCACGCAATGCGAAAAATGAAACCACGGTGGGGAGGATCAAACCCGATGTCGTTGCGCCGGGCGTCGCTATCCTCTCCGCCGCCTCTCGCGCGCTGCCACCAAAAGATCACCGTCGCGTCGCGAACGGGGAATCTGCTGATCCTGATTGGATGTTCCAGTCAGGCACAAGTCAGGCCACGCCTCTGGTCTCAGGCTGCGTTGCATTGCTTCGCGAAGCACTACAGGGCGTTGGAAAGGACAAGATCAGCGCGGCTTTGATCAAAGCTTTGTTGGTCAATGGCGCAGTACTGCACAGCAGTGGAGACGAAAGTGGGAAAACATTGATTTACGACTACGCGCAAGGCTTTGGGCGCGTAAACGTCTCGGCCTCCCTCGGGATGGTGCAACAGCTTTCTTTTGTTGACGGCTGGAAAGGCAACATGAAATGCGAAAGCGAACATCCTCATGCCCAAGACGTGCCTATGTTGCGAGTCACCTCGGAGATGGACAAGACGTGGCAGAGCCCGCCGTTGGCCATTCCCTCGACGGGTGCTCGCACGCGCTTGACTGTAACGATGACCTATCCGGACCCGCATGGTGCGCTGTTGCAAAATGACATGAATCTCATTGTTCGTGCTGGCGCGGGAGATGAAGCTATTGAACGACATGGAAACATGGCAGACGGTGACCAGGAATTTGACTGTGAAAGTAAGTTAGCATACCTCATTACACCGCGGAAAGATGCTTAAATGATTCGGAACGCTGACTTATCGTTCTCTTCCACCGCAGATACTGTTGAGAAGATCATCTGGGATGATGTTCCTGGCCTAACGGCTGTGATTGTCGTCAAAGCGCAAGCTTTTGCTATAACGTCGGTGGAACAGACATTTGCTGTTGCTTGGGATCTGCAGAGCATCTAGGTGTAATTATGACTTTGGTGATAACGGACAGCAAGGGATTCTGTCGCAATGGCATGTCCATTGTATAGGGGTATCCGATTCTATAGCGCGTTCAATGCTGGTGTTGCCGTATGCTGGGTACCGTAGAAACCATACTTGTTACTTCGTCTGACATTAGGTCTCGCTCGATGTAGACGCTTCTATTGTTTAGTTCACAATACGTACAATTAAATTATTACAATAGATACAACTCATGCCCTTGAAAATAAGTTCTTCTAGGCAACGAGTTATCTACTAGAGAAGTTTAATATAATATAATAGTACTACGACTCGCGAAAACCGATTCCCGTTCCGGAAACTCAGCATCGTGGAAGATGGCTGAGCGGACGGGAGAACGATCTCTTTATATCTCAGCGTCTCCAACCTACCATACATATCGCTTAATAGCTCAATCGTAACTATCTGCATGACTTTGAACCGAACTAGCTGTTCTGGTGCGTCACTCGTGTTGAATGTGGTAGCTTGTATGTACCGCTCGCTTCGCAGCATAAACACACAATTTCGAAGGAGAGCAAGAAGTCCGACCACAGCTCGCGGAACCTTTATCTTACAACACCTTAAGCTTCTCTACCAAAGATGGCGGGGAGAAGTGATTCCGTCTGTGAAATCGAACAGTATCATTAACGAAATCTGGCGAAAAGGCGCGATTACGCGAGGTTTTGTGGTCCGAGCGTCGTCAGGCCGCATTGACCCCACAAACTTGACACTCACGTCACGGCAAACAGCCACGTTCAGCATCTAGAGGAAATCAGAATAGAGACTGACACGGATTTGGAACGTTGGGAGCTAGAGCACAAGGACGACTATGCCGATACGCAGGCAGATCCAGCGAGGCTAGAGAAATGTGTAGCTGCGGACCAACAAACTGCCTTGAAGAGACAGAGAGAGAGCATTGTCAAGAAGGGATTTCCAAATGTACGCTGCTGATACATACTTGTATATTCACACACTGAGCTGTAGCAGTTCTCTAATCGCTCGGGTATTTTTCGAGCAACTGGGCCAGGCTCTGCAGTAGGAAGCCATAAAGACCAACTACTAATCCCGATTCGAATCACGGACCCCGATTCCAATCCGTATATTGCGACCCGTCAGAACTCTACATCTCGCAAACAAATCAGCCTAGCCCATGCTATCTTCTGTGCCGCCGGGCAGCCTGCGTTCATCAGCGACGGTGTGAGCTTCACCATCTGGTGTCCATGAATCGAGGAAGCGCGACACGTCAATAAGCGGAGGCCAAATTTCAAGATCAGCACCGAAGTCTTGTAGAATAGTGGACGGTATGTCGGTAGTGATTACGGTGTTGAAAGCTGGCGGATGAACGGAATTATGCTGTGACTGGCTCTGGGCATTGTTGGAAACAGTCGTAGAGGAATGCGAGTCTCCGTAGCCTATTAAACGTTAATTAAGGATAAATATTACACGATGCAGGTCGCTCACTATAGACATTGACCTCTTGAGCTGGCGACCGAGAGAGAGATTCAGCTGTGAACGAGATCAGTTTTCACAAACATTCGCTGGGTCCCCTTTACGTACGGTTTTCGATAGTTCCGGGGCATGTAGCGTTTTTATCCACATGGTATCGCACATCCAGCGTATGTGATGCAGGCATATGGATGATGCCAGAGCTCGACGGTACTGGTAGATGTCGAGCTGTTAGTATTGCTTGTTACCTAGCGAGTTCGAGCTCTTCATCTCACCTAAGTCTCGCTCCGCCCCTCCATTGCTGGTTCTTTGCCTTTTCTTTGAAGATGCAGCGGTGGTTGGCTTGGGTCGTTTGCTTTGGGGATCGGGGTTATAGAACTCGAAAGAAACAACTGTTGCTTGCGTCGCTTGCTCGCCAGAAGCGTAAATTGCTAAGAGATATTTAGCGTGGTGTATGGAGGGTATTGCGGTAGTAGACCTTACCGCCCACTCTCTTGAAAAGTTCCGACTTCGCCAGGTTATGCCAGGGCTGGGCTTCAGTCGGAATGCCAGCCTGTTGCAGCGCGCGAATCGTTTTCTCGAAGGTTTCGCCAGACTTACTAAGGTTGCGCTCCCAACTTCCATTCTTTAGCTAATGACGCTCATACAAGTATAGAGAACCTACAAGCTATCCCCTTTGTCTTTGGGGAGGAAAAAGAGGGATGCAGGGCCTCCAAGGCGTTCACCGATGTTCCAGTATCTGCTCCCAGCATCAATGAAACCTTGAACCTGACCAGTGAGATGGCTAATTGTGTTGTCTGCCAATAAATTGACGTCATGGAGTGCTTGAGCAATTTCTTGAGCTGCGGTATCGTGGAACCTCGAGAGATAGTAGAGAGCCACACGATTGAACATGCGCAGGATTGGATCCTGTACCTTGGATTTCTCGAGGCGTACGCATTCGTATACTGTCTTGTAGATGGGGACTTGGAGAAGCTGGTATTGAGTCGTGTTGAGATTATCGGTAGTAGGGGTCCAGAAATAACTCGTGCCCTCGCTGACGGATATGAGAAACTTGCGAACAGCAGTATAATCTGTTTTTGAGACATGGTCTAATTTTGAAGCCGCTTTCCCTGTTATTTTGTATGGTAATTCGCTAGCGAGAGGTTTGCATCCTCAAACTACTTCAAGAATGTTTGCCACTTCACCGAGAAACTGTGAAAGATTAGAGATAAGGCACTAGTTTGTGTACCTTTTTGTCGATTTTGTCACCAGGCTTGAAGTTCTTGAGATCCGCGCAGAGACACATTATGGTGGTTGAAGGTGTTGGGAGCTGAAGGACAAGCCCTCATCCGGGGCGCTAAATTTCATTATGAAATTTAGCGCCCCGGACGAGGAAAGATCACTGAATGCGAATCCCCTCCCATCTACAGGCCGTCGTGCACGCCACGACTCCATTTTTTAATTGCTGACGAGACCAAAACAAATCCAGGAGCCTGGGCTGCTTTGGCGGCCACACGATAATATTGGGGGAACTTTTGTCCGCCTTCGTCTTCGCAAGTGAAGCTTTTCCGCTTCTATACAGGCATTATGCTGCTGATGGGCATAGGTAAGTTTATTTTAAAGATGCAAAACAACCCATGCCACCACGACGAGGATCTCCGCGTTTGCCTTTCGCTTGGACGCAGGCACTAGAGTCGACATTACTAGCGAGGAGCGGCTCTGGCCACTGTCATGGTCGTGAGAGCAAAGTTGATACGCCGCCCGTCGGCCGGACACAAAGTCCTCGAAAAGCAAAGCTCCTTTATTCGATCCAGAGAACGCCAAACTCTCTGCGACCAAAGAAGGTTGAAATCTACTTATTACACACTTGTCCTGCAGATGTCCCTCAGTCCTTCACCGGTCGTCCTTGTGCATGTCCTCCACCTGCAACCTGCGTCCTGCATGCTACACCTCAAGTCCTCCTAATTCATGGCTACGACTTATCAGGTGCTAGTCATTGTCCCTGCATTACTCAGTGGTTTGCTTGTCCTTTTGCAGTTGTGCCGTCTTTGGAAATCATGGCCTTTGAGTCCATGGGTCCGATGGTTCAACTTCGCCTTACTTCTCCTTTACTTCACCGCCGTCGTCATCACTTCCGTCCTCTGGCTGCGGGTACGGACTTCGTCATATCGTGCCCTCCTACTACTTTTGGAATTCATCTGGCTCAATGGCGTATACAGTCAAGTTCGTATCCAGATCCATGCGGGAAGCGTACACCTAACACGGATTCAGGTTTTTATGCTTATGTTACTTTCGAAATCCCTCTACCGCAAACGCGTCCCCATTGTTATCTCCGTAATCGCCACAGTAACCCAAGTCGTGGGTTTCGGCCTCTTGCAAAGCCCTGGGCTCAAACTTGAAGGGAAATTTGTCATTTTTGCTGGAGTATTTTTGTTCCAATCATTCGCAGCTTGCATGGTCTACCTCCTCTTCTGGTCATCTAACAAATCGCGCTTGATTACTAGAGCCTTTGCGGCGGTGCTCACGCTTGCGGCCCTTAGTGTTGTGCCAATCCTGATAAGACTTGGCGATAACAACGACTGGTTCTTATTAGTAGGTCAGCCAGTAATTCGGGATGCTCCCCCGGACTAATCCGAGTAGGCGAACGGTCTCGTGGGATGCGTAGGTAACACTACACTTACTATCATACAAATCATTCGACGATTTTTAGATGATGAAACAGCCTGTGGTGTGCGAGGGAAGGTAAGATACCCATTCTATATTCTGCTCTACACTCACGTCAAATCAGTCGCCGTTCCACGGTACGAAATCCAAATGCGGGCCAACAAGAAGAAGACACGGTGGGAATCTATCACGAATACGTCAAAGCGTACACGTACGACGCTTCGTTTGATAGCTTTGTTTTGGTAGACACTATGCAGGCATGAAGACCAGCCCATATATCCTTTCGGCACTACCGTGCGTCTTTCCCGTTTCCCGTTTTTGTTGGTTCTCCACTTGGAGAAACTGTACCTTGCGAAGCCGACCGCCATTTGCTGGAGGCCGGCGAAGACCTCGACAACTTTACGCTCTCCTAGACCAGGACCAGACCTGCGTTTAATTCGCTCATTGTTCTATATAGCCCTTTATAATCACTCTTTTCTCACCATGAACATGTCCACAAATGCCAGTAAGCGGCCCAGAAGCCCCTTTCACCACTCTTTCCATCGGCTACGAGCGTAGGTGGCGGGTATGCATTTTCTGACCGTGTACGGATATCGGCAACCAAAGTCAGTGGAGTGACACATGCGTCAATGTGAAGACCCTAGGTTTGAAAGTGGCTGAGGCGCATGAAATATTATGCACATCGTTTCAGGATGCACATCGTTTCAGGATGCACATCGTTTCAGGATGCACATCGATGCATCACGGGCCTTCCTGCACTTTTTTTGCTGCATCTTACCCTATGACGGCTGATACATTATCGTGTTCCGTTTCCTGCAGTCCTCGCAGACGCAATCCCCTCGTGTCATTCTCTCCGCTAGCGGAGAATCCCGCTCCCCTGAACGAGCATATCAAAGCCTTGCGCTCTCCGCAGGTACAAGTAAACCTTTATGCCACTTTCCTTTCTGCTCCTTAGTAATATCACAAATCTCTTCTACACGTGCGCTTCACGCAAGCACTCAACCCGCACCCACCAGCAACTATTCACAGCTATTACAAACATCTGCTAGCCAAATGGTACGAGTGTATAGCGGTACGATCGGCGAGAACCGTTCGATTGCCACCCGTAGCGATTCCGCATCAAAGTTTCCATGCCCTACAAACTTCTACATATCGGCACAACCGCCCTGTATCGATTCCACACCTTGGAGGATCACTGTCCCAATTTTCAATTTTATGCAGTATCTCTGCCGCATCTCGTACCTCGACGCGCAAGTCTTCTTCATCGGTCTCAAAATCTGACGGAGGACCTGAGATTGGACGCCACTAACGATATTGTGTAGTGATCTTCTGCACCAGTCTCAAAATCTGGTGCAACGAAGTCAATGAAATAATAGCAGAGCAGGGGATCCCGAAAGTACGGGAGGACCTTTGGCAAAGGCGTATGGGCGAATTATTTTGAAAACGACAAAAGAAGAATGGTAGGTGGAGTCTAGTGTGGGAAATTCAATACGTTTCTTAAACCATGCAGAGTAAACCACGTCAATGACGGAGTCGCAGAACCCTACCACTACGGACGACGTGGAAGATGCGGATGATTAAGCCGTGTAACGAGAATGCATAGATATTACATATGGCCGACACGCTCTGGCCATACCTTTGTGGCAGCCTGGCAGAGACACGTCTGACCTGCAGCTATGTCAATGACGTGGCATCGTTACGTGCAGCAATACTACGTACTTTGCCCAGCGCGTTCGAAAAGCTATATGCGGGAGCCCACATTTGGGACACCATAGCTGACAATAGCTTCTTCAAATCACATAAGGATCCCTCCCTTTTCGTACTTTAGCCCGATGTTCTGAGCTGAAATTTGAACTCACATCAGGACTAGGAGTTATTCTTTTGTATAATGAACAAGCTCACTGGACACACAGTAATGACACGACCTTCTTCGAAGGCATAGCAGTCATTTCTCTAGCATATACATCCAATATGTACTCCCAAGGGTGTTCAGACTATTCGTCTATTACATGCTCTAGTCAGATGCTTGACGTAAGAGAGCCTACGAAATATGGGACCTTAAATTGGGACCACATTAGTAATAATAGTTCTTTTAGTTCATAAAAGCAGTTGCTTCCCCTGCTTACTTTGGTTACTTGTCAGCCATCATGCCAGAGAATAGGAGACCAGACCCGCCAATCAGAGTGTTCATTCAAGATCATTGTCATATAGGGTAGGGAAGTAGAAGGGCAGAATTTTCAATGGTGAAGAAGAAGGTAAGCTCGAAGCATATAGAGCTCTCTACTATTCAAGACGCCCGCCCCATAACATTGAAGGTGTCTAGGAGGTACAGAGGCTGCTTCTATTAAAACTACCAAAAGGACTACTTGCAGATTATCTTTATAGCCCTAAGATGAAGTTGGAACACACATCGTGGCCAGGCAAACTCTCAGCAAAACTCGGCCTCGAGCGATTTATGGCAGACACAGCCCAGACAATCTAGGTAACATAGAGTATAGGTAATAGAACTATTATGGCAGACACAGCCCAGACAATCTAGGTAACATAGAGTATAGGTAATAGAACTACGTATACTATATGAAATATCCTTAGGTAAGTAGTAGTTCAGTAGACTTAGAGTCTGGGAAAGCTATATAGTACTAGTTGGTAGTTGTTAAAGGCATCGTATAGGTAACCCAGCCAAGTAGTTTTAGTTAGATATCTATTATAAGTTAGCCTGACTAATATTCCGCAGTAACTTAGTAAGATTAGAATGTATTTTGTAGGCCGATAGCCTATAGAAAACGGGGTCCTAGTTTGGGGTTCCTATTACTAATAATAAGTTAGTCTTCTCAACCTAGACTCTATATATTAGTAGCTTACTCTACCCCTCCCTTTACTTTCTCTAGATACAAGTTATTGTACTAGAGAATTAGATGTTAGATATATTGTTTATAGTATTTATTAATATTTGTTGTTATAAAAACAGAGAAGTAAGTAAAGAGGTAGAGTCTAAAATAATAAAGGATAAGTTATAGAATAGATATCTAGAACCTTTTATAGTTTAAAGTACTATCTTTATAGGTTAAAAAGGTCTTTAAAGTATAGGATTTATATCTACTAATACTTATAGGGTAAGAGAATAGAGTAAATAGATTACTTAAAAATAATATAATTAGCTATAAAATATATTTTTAGGTAGCTAGCTAAATCTTAAGTAGTTAACCTTAATTTTAGTAGCTAGCTATACTTTAAATAGCTAGCTATTTCTAAGTTAGCTAGCTACTTAGGCTATAGCTAACTACTTTAAAGTTAGCTAGCTATTAAAATATAGCTAGCTACTTAGAATATAGTAGGCTACTTTTAATATAGCTAGCTACTTATAATATAGCTAGCTACTTATAATATAGCTAGCTATACTTAAAGACTAATTTTAGTCTTTAGTTAAAGTTTATATTAGGCTCTTATTCTATTTTTAGAGGTAAGGTACTAGATTTAGTTAGCTTTTAAATTTATCTAATTTAGGCTTATTTACTAGCGTAGATAGAAGTATATCTACCCTTCTATACTATATATTTATTATAAAGTTCTAAACTCCTATATACTTAAATAAGACTATTTTTTAATTTTTTTTAATTTTTCTAAGACTAAAATAGATAGGTATTACTAAATTATATTAATAAAAATAAGTAGCCTCTACTACTACGTTAATAAAAAGGCGTTTAAAAATTAATAAATTATAATATTTATATAATTATATAATTAAGTAAGCTTAATATTTATTAGAACTTATAGCTAGTTAGTATAGGTAGCTAGTATAAGACTAGATAGAAGCTACTAGGTAACTTACTTAGTAACTTCTTTTACTTACTACCTAGCTATTTACTCTTCTAAACTATATAGGTTTTATAAGCTAAGGGCTTAGTGCCTAAAGTAAAGTATAAATACTTATTTAACTTTATACTCTTCTTCTCTTAACTAGCTACTATCTTATTTATTTTATTAATATAACCTTTAATATTACTAACTCTCTACTTACTTAGTAACTATATAATAGCTCTAGATGTACTCTTATATAATAGTAGCTCTCCTTTTTTTTATTTTAGCCTATATAGTACTCTACCTATATAGCAACCTGCCTATATAGTAACCTACCTATATAGTACCCTACCTATATAACATCCCGCCTATATAGTACCCTATCTATATAGTATTCCGCCTATATAGTATCCCGCCTATATAGTACTCTACCTATATAGTACCTTATCTATATAATACTCTATCTATATAGTATCTATCTATATAGTCTTACTATATCTATATAACCTCTATATAATACTTAATAGGCGTATAAAGACTCTACTAAAGGGTACTATCTAGAAAACTTAACTCTTATAATAAAATAAAAGTTTATACTTATAAAACTTACTTAACTTATTTAGTATAAGTACTTAGCTAAAGAGTACTATAAAGTAACTACTTTTTATAGGCTATAGGCCTAGCTAAACTAGTATTATAAATATAGTAGCTAAAAAGAAAACTAATAATATAGTATAAAAAGTAAATATAATATAAAAAGTTAATAATATAATAATATTACTACCTAACTTTATATAGTTATAGGAATAAAATATAAAGATAGTAGTAAGTTACTTTATAGTAGTAGAAAAGTAGTATAAACTTAAATAGTTATTTTTAGTAAATACTAGCTTAGTAACTAAGGACCTACTATAGTATATAAAGTATATAGTAGATAATACTTACTAGTAAAAACTTTATAATATAGTAATTAACGTCGGTATTTATCGCTAGGGAGTTACGTCCCTAGTATAGAGAGATATTAACTATATACTTTTTTATCTAAATCCTAAATTTATATTAAATTTATAGTCTCTTTAGAAAACTTATTATATATTATTATAATAGTAACTAATAAGTAAGCGTATTCCTTAAGCGTCTTTAATATATAATTTATAAGTCTTTTTATCTTAATTTAGATTTAACTATAAATCTATTATACTTATACTTACTTTTATAATATATATATAAGCTTACTATCTTTTACTAAACTATATTTACTATATTAACTTTTTATATAGCTTTAATCTTTTAGTAAATATAAATAGTATTAAGTACTAAGTAAATTTATACTTTATAGTAACTTACTTATATATACTTAATAAAATCCTTTTTAGTAACTTTAAAGGCTTTAGTAAATTTTTTTAATAATTTTTTAAAATTTTATAACTAAAAATTAAATTTAAATTATTTACTATTAATAAGAGACTAGTTAATAAAGTAAACCCTAATAATATTTTTTAAAGTTAAGTATATCTATTACTAACTACTAGCTTTAATAATAATTTTAATCTAATAAATACTATTTTAGTTTATAACTTTCTTAGCCTACCTTTATAGTACTCTATCTTTAGCTATAGCTTTAAGCTTTAAGATTAATTTTTAACTATTATTTTTAAAAGCTACTACTATATTACTACTAATGTTATAGATAAGTAGCTCTAGAGAACTAACCCTACTAAGGGTCGGCGTTTATCGCTAGAGAGTTACGTCCCTAGTATAGAGAGATATTAACTATATACTTTTTTATCTAAATTCTAAATTTATATTAATTTTATAGTCTCTTTAGAGGACTTATTATATATTATTATAATAATAACTAATAAGTAAGCGTATCCTCTAAGTATCTTTAATATATAATTTATAAACTTTTTTACTTTAATTTAGATCTAATTATAAACCTATTACGCTTATACTTACTCTTATAATATATATATAAGTTTATTATTTTTTACTAAATTATATTTACTATATTAACTTCTTATATAGCTTTAATCTTTTAGTAAATATAAATAGTATTAAGTACTAAGTAAATTTATACTTTATAATAACTTACCTATATATACTTAGTAAAGTCTTTTTTAGTAACTTTAAAAGTTTTAATAAATTTTTTTAATAACTTTTTAAAGCTTTATAACTAAGAATTAAACTTAAATTATTTACTATTAATAAGAGACTAGCTAATAAGGTAGACTTTAATAACGTTTTTTAGGGTTAAGTATACCTATTACTAACTACTAGCTTTAATAATAATTTTAATTTAATAAATACTATTTTAGTTTATAACTTTTCTAGCTTACCTTTATAGTACTTTATGTCGGCGTTTGTCGCTAGGGAGTTACGTCCCTAGCGTAGGGAGGCGTTAACTATATACTTTTTTATCTAAATCCTAAATTTATATTAATTTTATAGTCCTTTTAAAGGACCTATTATATATTATTATAATAGTAACTAATAAGTAAGCGTATCCTCTAAGCGTCTTTAACGCGTAATTTATAAGCTCTTTTATTCTAATTTAAATCTAACTATAAACCTATTACGCTTACGCTTACTCTTATAATATATATATAAGCTTATTATCTCTTACTAAACTATATTTACTATATTAACTTTTTATATAGCTTTAATCTTCTAGTAGATATAAACAGCGTTAAATACTAAGTAAATCTATACTTTATAGTAACTTACCTATATATACTTAGTAAAGTTCTTTTTAGTAACTTTAAAAGCTTTAGTAAGATTTTCTAATAACTTTTTAAAGCCTTATAACTAAGAATTAAACTTAAATTATTTACTATTAATAAGAGACTAGCTAATAAGGTAGACCTTAATAATATTCTTTAGAGTTAAGTATACTTATTACTAACTACTAGCTTTAATAATAATCTTAATTTAATAAATGCTATTTTAGTTTATAACTTTCTTAGCTTACTTTTATAGTACTCTATCCTTAGCTATAGCCTTAAGCTTTAAAATTAATTTCTAACTACTATCTTTAAGAGCTACTACTATATTACTACTAACGTTATAAATAAGTAGCTTTAGAGAACTAACCCTACTATTAATTATATTAAAGTAGATCTACTAGCCGCCCTAGAGTATATTAAATAGCTTTATTAATAGTAATAGGTACTATATAGTAAGTATAACTTATTTATATAAGATAATAAGATAATAGAAATAATAGTAATATGTACTTATTATTATATAATAATAATAAGATATAATAACTAGAGCTTATAAAGTAAAGTATATATATAAGAAAGAGAAAAAGAGAAAGGGAGTAGATAAAAGAAAGGAAGTAAAGATATAGCCTACTAGCTAGTATCTAGGTATCCTCTTCCCTAACCTAAAGTTTAAGTATTAAAATAAATAGTAAGTATTAAAGTAAATAGTAGTTAACTTTACTAAATTTAAGAAGATATAATAATATTATAAAGTATTAAGCTTGCTTAGCGAGCTTACTTAATTATATAATTATATAAATATTATAATTTATTAATATTTAAACGCCTTTTTATTAATATAGTAGTAGGAACTACTTATTTTTATATATAATTTAGTAATACTTATCTATTTTAGTCTTAGAAAGAAAAAAAGTATATAGTTAATACCTCTCTATACTAGAAATATAACTCTTTAGTAATAAACGCTGACTAAGCTTTAAGTATACTTATTACTAATTACT
>ML977397.1:10464-41757 GCA_010015825.1 Lophiotrema nucula
CGCAGCCCTGCAGGGCCAACAACAGCAGTACCGAAGGTGATGGGCTTGTTGTTTGCTGCTATGGCCGCGGTGGTCGTTCGAGTTGATGAGCTGGTGAGTAGCGTTTGGAAAGAGTGTGCGGCGGCCGAGCGACAATTCACTGCGTCGACATGGGACAGGCGATAAAAGAGAGGCGTTTTTCAATTTAGTTCGATAGAGAGATTCCAATTCAACTAGCTGATCTGACTTCGATATTCTTCATTACATCTACAGCTTAATCGGAGTTAAAGACCACCATAACCAAACACCAGCGTATCGCCTCCTCTCCGAAATGGCCTGGCCGTACCCCTGAGAAAGCGCCTCGGAATCAGCACCAGGCAGGTAAGAGACCGCGAGGACTCCAATTGGCGTGGTGGCATGCACAGAGATGGGCATCGTGCTCTCACTCACACTCGTTCTTTCACTTATGGGCAGCGCGGACTCTGCCAGTTCGCTGGTTTAAAAGTCTCTCTTTGCCTCAATCAAGATGTCAACGGTGATCCTTAGTACTTAGGTTCAGTGCCTCAAGTTGTTTGATCGCATCGCCTAATGTGACCTGTGGAGAGGAGCTGAGCTTTCACCCCAGACGTCAGTGTGGACATATTGCTCCTTATTGTCAGTGCAAGATCTTTCGTTCACAAAGACTAACGACCTGCCAAGCAGAAGCGCGGATAACTCCAACGGACGGGCGTCTCCAAAAACCAAAGGATCGGGATGTGCGCATGGTCGGATGTAGGGAGATGTTAGCGATAGCGGTACGATTTCGCGTGCAGAGGTTGGAGCGTGGATAAACTAGGTACTAAATCGGGCACCCCAGAATAGCGGCGTAAGAATACATAGGGTTTCACGCCTTTGTCTCAGCCTGGAGCGAGGGCAAGGCATAGCGATACGGTCACAAGCCTGAGCGATCCTAGTAGTAAGTCGCGAGGTCGATACTTGCTGGAGCCGTGTTCAAGGCTGGTTGTTTCAAGCAGCAATGATAGTATCGAGATAAATAGGGAGCACAACGCGGATAATAGGAACACAATCCCAAACATGCCATTGTGGCGCTAGACGTGGCCGAAACATACTGAGAGCCAAGGTGAAGACTGTTGTAAATGCGTGCCGCCGAATGCAATGCAGAGAGACAAAACAGATAGTGACAGATACTAGGAGAGTGTTGAATATTGATGTAAGAGATTGCTTAATTGTACTATCTAAGGAGGACGCTCTAGAGATACCTCTAGAGCCCTGCCAAGGAGCTAGCTAGGAGATCACATGACCTATCTTAACAAAGAGACACTCCATTGAACGTAAGCCTGACGTGCTACATCTGTCCCGGAGGCCTCTTCCAGACCTCCAACGCCATCACGATGCGCACCCAATCCCTCTCCGTCCCATATATATCAGCTGTGGAGCAGTTGCTGTGAGCTCAGTTTGCTTCGCTGGCTTCGTCAGATGCCAGGTTCAAAGACAGCCCAGAGATATGCATTTGTCAGCGGTCAAGTGAAGGTCAATGAATTCTTGCTCGCTGCTGCTGCGACTCCGGACAGCGAAGAACGCGTACGATTACTGGACTGCAACGGGACGTAATAGCCCTCTACCGTCAATGTTTGAAAGCTACTCATCGCAAAGTCCAAGTACGGGAATAAAACCTCGTTGGAGATAGCTTGCATACCTCTTCGCATAAGCCTCGGCTGCTCCTCTTCTGATAGCAAGTTCGTGTCTGCCAGCAACGGAAGATCCAGAGAAACAACCCTTCAAACTCCACGCGAAACCAAATATCAGCACCAATTAAACGCTTGCGAGTGCAAGCATTGCCCCTCGCTCCGAGACGACGCGCTTTCAAGGCAAGCTTCGCGTTAAGAACAATAGCAGTAATTTCTCTGAAATGCGAAAGTCTGTCGACAGCAACGTTCCCACACTTGGCCCGGTGTTGGACGAAAGCGCTTGGTTAAGATCCGTCCAGCGGCGCAAGATCAGATTTGTCATAGAGAGCTCCAGAGTAATAGCTTGGACGTCGCCATGTTCAGCCCAGTCCGACCCCGCGCCGCAAGCATCGGTAAAGCACTGCCCACAGAAAAGAGGAGGTGGGCTGCACCGCACCAGGGCCCGGATTATCAAGAGGTTTGAGGGGTGATGCCGTGTGGCGAACAAAGACGAGCTTCGCAGCGCTTGCAGAAAACGCCAGAACGCAGTCCGAGAATAAACCCATGGTATCTACCAGCCCCCAAAAACACCACCAAAAATTGCCACAACGTCACGTGATCGTTGGCCGCAGAAGTTCTTCGTCAGCGCGACGATGTAACTACTAGCTACCAATTTTTTTTTTTAAAAATTTCTTTTTTGTGCGATCGACTTCCACTGACGCGTTCGAGAAGCTCCGGGAAGGTCGCGGTGAAGGAGGAGCCAAAATAATGACCTTTTTGTCTGAAGCAGATGATGCGGGTGATATGCTATCAAGAGGCGGTGTTGGAAGCTTCGCTCGTGATCTAGGCGCTCGCGTTGCGCGTGTTGGTTGCGGTGGAGGAGCGTCGTTCGCATCTAGAATAATCAGCAGTCGTTCCCAGTACAGGGTGCTCCAGCGCTAAGTACGTACCAGTTCCAAAAGGTGCATTGCCGACTCCGAGAGCAATCGGTCCAACCCACCAAGTGGCCAATTAAATAAAGGGCTGTAGCTATGGGAAAGAGGATGTATATAAGGCTGCAGGTCCTGTGATCATCAGGGGTTTATGCAACCCCGATACCAACAGCCACTCTATTAGAAACGTGTGCATTACCCCGACCAAAGTAGCACGACGACAGATACCGACTTCTCCGCGAAGCCCACATATGCATAGGGTGTTTCTATAGTATCATACAGTACGCCATCTTCCATTCGACATGTAATCAGAGTAAAATGCAGCAGACCACGAGAAAAAAAGATCCATCCGCCAAACTTCCCAACCCACCGGAACATCCAACACTTACATCCCACAGACCCCCAGCACAATCCTTATCCACCAACCATCAAAAATGAAGGCCTCTGCATCCTTCCAACCCACCGTCACGCGCGGTCCCGGTCCCGGCGACCAGTGCACTGTCATGCGCGGCCCCGGAGCCGGCTACCAATGCACCGTCATGCTCGGTCCCGGTGCCGGCTCCCAGTGCGCCGTCATGCGGCACTAGATCACTCTTTCAAAGAGAGCGGATCGGAATCGACGGCCGAACGAACGATCTCCACAACGGCAAAGACATGACATAACATATAACGGTTTCGGCAATTCAATTCAATTCACTTCGACTTCGACTTCGACTTCGACTTCAGTCTTTTGTTCACTTCGATACTTTATATTTTTACTAGATGGGAATGGTTCAACGCAACGATTTCCCGGTACGGCTCGTCGGCGTTCGCGTTCCACTATACATACAGCACACTCAACTCAGATGATGGATGATGGACGGACGCGCTTGCACAGTACATTTCTTCTTCTTCTGCTTCGACGATATATAACGGTTCTCGGCAATTTAATTTACTTCGACTTCGACTTCAGTCTTTCTTGTTTAATTCACTTCGATAAGTTATATACTTTCAAAAGATGGGAATAGGTTCACGCAACGATTTCCCGGTACGGCTCGACGGCGTTCACTACACGGCACACTCAGATGATGGACGGCTTGCACAGTACATTTCTTTGTTTTTTCTACTTCGACGATATATAATAGTTTCGGCAATTCACTTCACTTCGACTTCGACTTCGACTTCAATCTTTCTCGTTCACTTTAATAAGTCTTATACTTTTCAATAGATAGGAAGGAATAGTTCACGTAACGATTTCCCGGTACGGCTCAACGGCGTTCACTATACGGCACACTCAGATGATGGACGGCTTGCACAGTACATTTCTTCCCCACCCTTTCCCCAAAGCAAACAAGCGTCCCATCTAAGTCCCTCAACTGGAGAAGTTGGCGGGGAGTTGGCGGGGCTAACTACAACAAGCTAGTCTTCTTTCTGCTTCACAGTACATTTCTTCTTCTTCTGCTTCTGCTTCTGCTTCTGCTTCTGCTTCTGCTTCTGCTTCTGCTTCTGCTTCGACGACACATGATTCTTGGTTCTGGCTAGAAGAAGTTCTCCTTCTATCCTGTGATCCTTTAATAAAGAAAGAGCTCTACTATCCCCCACTACGAAACGAGAACCACTACGTAACGAGCAGAACCACAGGTACATAGACTTCAACATAATAAAACTCGTTCCCACCTCTAGATTTGCATATCGCATTGGTTGGGTCGTGTGCAGCCAGTTCTCCTTAGCATTCCGAGACGCCGCTACATGAAAATTACCACATCGTCGTCGCCTTCGCGCCTGATCTACAGACGGCTTCGTTCGATGGCGCAGCAGGACTCTTATTGTCAATCAAATTTCGTGCAACGAAGCCCGCCGTACGTTGATAACTCTATTAGTAGAGGTCTATGTAGTACTTTTGTCTCTTACTAGTCGCGATGCTTAGTAGCTACGAGTAATATATTATAAAAACTAAGTAACTTAAAAATTAGAATAGACTTAGATAAGATGTACCTATTATATATTACCTATAACGCGAGCGAACATACAGGATATAGAGATGTCTATACAGGAACCAGCTCGGTGAAAGTGCCAGGGCACGTATGTCCTAAATGTTAGCCGCGTGCTCAGTTCACTGCACTGGTGTCAGGATCTGGATGGATGGATGAAGTAGTGAATTGATGATGGATCTAAGCTAAGCTACTGAGGCCTGGCTATATAGGCAGACTAGCGCTGCCAAGCATCACGTGCTGTGACAGTCCACCGCCGCCGCGAGGCCGTAAGCCATGAAATCAGAGTCCATGTCCGTCTAAAGCCATAGGGGCCGATGATGTCCAAGGTACAGAATAAAGTCCTATGAATCCTCAAAGTCTGTGTTGAGGTGATGCTCCCTGGGAAGTCGCTGACGTTTAGCGTCCCGATGTCCATCTGACTGCTGCGTCCTCATCCTTGGTCAAATCTCCCGCGGATTGTCCGTAGGCGTGCTCGGCAGCTCGGGGGCACTGCAGTCGTTATGCATGTGCAGGTCGACGGGCTGGGTTAGCGTGCTGGCGGGCCGGGTGATGATGGTGGGTAAGGGTTTGCGAGGTTATCGGCAGGCTGGAGATAGTTAAGGATCGTCTAAAATTAGAATGGCATGCTTTTTGCAGAAATCATATGTCGTAGAGGGGAAAGAGGGTTATAGTCGATACATCGCTAATTGGGCAGGGTATGGAGGCAGTTGGGTCGGGTTTTGAGCGGCGATTGGCGTTCGTAGACCGTATGGGTGACAATGAGTTCGGTTGCCGGTGTATGCAGTGACGAGCAGTCAGACCTTTTGGTTGCGAAGTTGCTTGCGTATTTTCCGTGTCGATTTCTTGATAGGTCCTAGCGTCTTAACATCTTCAATGTAATCCTTGTAGTTGAACTCCATGTCAGAGTCGTCTTTAACGTCGGCTTCGAAGTCGCTTTCAAGTTCGTTGGGCAATGTTGCTACATCGAAGTGTCCGACGATTCCAAAATCGTTAGGGTCGCGGGGTTCTTCGAAGATGGCGTCTTTAGGATCACTCAGGTCTGAGACGTTGAATCTAGAGGAGCAGTCGCTATTGATGGAGACGTCATTACTGTCATTGGTGACCTTGTCTGTCCATTTGCGTCGCGCTTGAGGTGATGAGACCAGATGTCCCCAGTCGCGGTCCTAGTTGTCTTCGGCTTCAGTGTCGATATCTCCAGGGGACTCGAAACCAGAGAAGTCAGCCACTTCGTCCATGGCTATAGTCGTGAGTATGTTTGACATGGTTGAGCAGCCTCCATCATGCATGTTGCCGAGGTCCTTAGGCTTGCGTGGCCTGACCCGGCCCGGGCCCTGCCCATCAGGTCGTTTGGTTTCCTGAGGCGCATTGTCGGATGGCGTTAAGCCTGGAGTTGTCTGCGTGCGCGTGTTGCGGGCAGGGTCGAAGAGATCTTGGGTCGGGTGTGATCGTTGGTATATGGCGATAGGCAGCCAAGAGGTGTTTGCCTTTGGTTTGATCAGAATGCTGGTCCCTCCGCGTTTGTACTGTGGGTATACATCTGGGTCGTATTCCTGGGTACTATGCCAGTTCAGTGACTTTTCGGTTGTGTGCGAGGCGCGGGGGTTGTTGTATGAGCTCGGTGATGCGAAGGCCGTACCCGGTGCTTTGAAGAGTGATGTGAGGTTCCCATTATAGCCCGTGAGCTTCGGTTTTGTCTCTTCGTCGTCTGAGTTGATTTGGTTGGACGTGCTTTCCTTGTCCGTGTCTACGATGGCTGTGGGTTTCTCGACCATCGGTTTTGGTGGTCTGCCGCGGCGTTTCTTGGCCTCAGGTTCCGGCGTGGCGTCGGAATCGTTTTGGTTCTGAGATTTCCGCTTGCCTTTGCCTTTGCTGGAACTCACTTCAGCTGTCTTGACGCCGGGGTACTTCTTTCTTGCTTCCGACTTGTTCAGGCCTTTGTCTCCCCTGGTGTATGGCTTGAGGGTCTTCGTTGCGATTTGCTTGGCGGTAGGCTTCGTGGGTCGGGGATATTCTTCGCCATTGCCATTGTCTTTGCGGCTGCTATTCTGGTACCATCGGACGTCTGAAAGGTCGACATCTGTCTGGTCGATGCAGCCTTTTGGGACGAGTTTTCCGTCCTCGGGCATGGAGTCGTAGTTCCTCCATCCTGCTCCCAGGAATTGCGTGCTGGGGAAAGGCTTTAGATTGGATGCAGTTATGGTAGTCTCGCTGTAGTATTTTCCGTCTGGCTTGCCTTTACGCCAGACGTTTCCGGTTTTGGGATCGACGTAGGCATCTGAGTATAGTAGCAGCATGATTTGGTACTCCTTCTCGAAAGCCCAATCCTGTATAATAATCTTCTTTTTAACCTTCCTACTCTTCTTCTTAAATATAGACTCTTTACAGATAGCGTATAAGACTAGTATTCCTAAATTAAAATATATAAAACTTACCCTAAAGTAGTCTCTATAGTAGTTATAATTATATATCTATACTAGTTTAGGGTAAGGAACGTAGGCGCGCTTTTTAAAGTTATTTTTACTATTACTATCTACTAGCTAAGCTTTGAGTTACTCTTTACGTAATAGCTAAGTAGTAAGTTTAAAGTTATTATTTATAGTAAAATTTTTAGTATTAAGAATTATAGTACTTAGATTATCTTTAGTAATATCTCTAAGAGTAGTAATTATTTAGAATAGTAGTTTTCTAAGGTTCTCTACTATAAAGTTTATAACTTTAAGAGCTATTTAGTACTAGAAGTAGAGTTCTTTAATATACCTCCTATAAGTCTATTATTAACGTTTGCTATTTATAATAATCTCTTTATTTATTTTTAAGAGGATTATTACTTCTAGATTTCTAGTCTTAACTAACTCTTAAAGTTATTTTATACTTATCTTACTTAGTTCTTTATCGCTATTCTTAAATCTTACTATAAGAATCTTCTTTGCTACTTCCGCGACGTTTTTATATATAATAGAGCCTATATTTTTAATAGTACTATCTTTAGAATCTTTTATTTATATAAGAGTAGAATTAATAAGTTCGCCCTCTTTATACTTATATTAGGTTAGATATTAGGCTAGGTTATTATTTACCTTAAGTTTACTATTATTTTTAGGCAGAGCTTAGGTGTAAAGTATATTAGACTTATTAGGCAGTAAAGATATCTCGTTTAAAGCTATTATCTTTAAGTATAGTTATAGACTTTATAAATTAAGATAGGTAGAGTATATAAATAGGTCTAGAAAAGTAGTAGTATTAGTTATAAATTAATTTGATGCTTCGTTATAGAGGTTAATATAGAAAGCTAAGAGGTAAAGAGTAGTAAGATTTAAGTATACTCTAGATAAGAGATAATTATTATAATTAATATAGTTAAAAATCTTACTTAGGAGGTAGTACTATAGTCTATTATAGGTTACGTACCTAGGTAGCCTTTTACTTAGACTTATTATAGTAAAAATTATAAATTATATTATTATATAAGTATCTTTAAACCTATTCTCAGCCCGCAGGGTAGGTAATATAGTATAAGAACTAAGAGAGAGTATTAAGTATTAGAACTAAAGGTAGAGTTCTAAAGAGATATTAACTAAGGTAGGTATAAGTACAGAAAGCCTTATAGAGGATATAGGATATAATATATAATTAGATAAGGTCTAAATTACTAAAAGCAAACGCTATAGTAAGAAAATATAATTACTAAAGTCTACTTCTACTAATTTTAGGGTAGATATCTATATTTACCTAGTAATTTATATTATTTAACTCTTTAACGCTAGAAATAAAGGAAAACTTAGTTATTAGTATACTATATTACTATATATTAGCCTTATACTTTATCTATTAATACTTAGGTCGAGTTTAGGTCTAGTTTTTTTTTTTTTTAGAGATAAATTTAGTAGTATAGCGTTTTATATCGTCCTGTCTACTATAGTATAGGTCGGGCGTCCTCTGCGTCTTATAGGGAGATATTAAGATAAAGTTAGTATATAAGTACTACTATCTTTCTAGCCTAACTCTAATTAGGTTAGAGAGTTATAATAGTTATCTAGAGTATTAAAAGTTAGGGTTAATAGTAGTACCCTATTATATACTCTACCTACTTTCTTATAGGTTAAGTATTAGTATAGAGGCTTAGGTTCTTATTTAGGTTAGTCTCGTATTCGACTTCTATAGGTGTCTTAGCCCTACTAATTTTAGATTAGGCGATAAGGTTTATATAGAGGCTCGCTAGGAGTAGATTACTATAGTACTTTATTTTCGCTTTCCTAGCCCTTAGGGTAGTTAGTAGAGTTTAGTAGTAGAATATAGTTATTCTTATTATACCTAGTAGCTATTTACTGTCTTATTAGGTGTTCTTGTAATTATATAGGGGGATTTAGGCCCTCAACGTAAATAGAGAGTTTAGGATTATTATTTATTTTATATCTAGACTAGAGTTAGTCTACTTCTATACACTTGTTCTATATAGGGTATTATCGTTATATAGTCTATCTTTAACGCTATATTCTAAAGGTACGATTAATTTGCCTCTACTCTTTCTAGGTAGGTAGGTAGAGTTCGTTGTATTCTTTACGTAATTTCTTTACTAAACTTAGGTCTTTAATTAGGAGCCTTTAGAGTTGTAGGAGTATATATTAGGAACTCTTTTTTTAAAGATTATCGCAAAACAATATAATAATATTAAAAGAAAAAGGTAGCAAAAAAAGTAGCCTTATAATACCTAGTTAACTTTTATTAGTATATATAGTAGTACTTTAGTATTATCTAAACTTAGTATTTAAAGTATATAGGCTTTAACCTTAACTTTAAGTTTAATATTTACTAAAATACTTAGTAATAAGTTATATATACTAGCTATTAATCTAAGAGAGACAGCGTACTTATATAAGCTATAAGCTCTATAAGTTTATTACTACTTATTACCCTTTTAATATTCTAAAGTACTAAGCTCTTACTTCTTTATCTATTCCCTTTATATATTAAAGGCTTTAAATAATTACTATTAGCTTCTTTAGTTTAATTTTACTAAAAAACTAATTTATATACTCCTAATAGTACGCCTAGATATAATATTAGCTAAAGCTTTAAAATTTACTAATATATATATACTATAGTAATTACTAGAGACAATATATAATAAAGCTTAATAATACTATAATAAAGCTTTTTAACCCCCTTATAATAAAATAATATAAGTTAATACTCTTTATTAAAATTATACTATAGTAATATAATTCTATTTAGGTAATATAGTAAAGGTATACTACTTAGCTCTTTATTCCTACTTTAACGTTTTAGTATACCCTCTAAGCTCTTTAAAGTAAATAGATAAAATACTTTTAAATTTTATAAAATAATAAAAGATAGAAGCTTAGTCTTATAGAGAGTATATATATTATATATTATATACTAAAAGGTATAGAGTATAGTATTATTTTCTAATATATTATAAAGTCTATTAAAGAGAAGGTATTAAGTCTAGTAGCTAGAGTTAGTAAAATATTACTATTCCTCTATACTCTATTTATAGGGCTATAGAGTAAAAGCTAAGAAAAAGAGACTACTTAAATTAGCGTATAAAGAAAGTATCTATTATAATCTTTACCTTAGTATAGAGAGTAAACAATCTTCTAGAGTATTAGCTTCTTTCTTTTATATATTATAGTTTAGAAAGTAATAGAAGTAGCTAAATTATTTTAATACTATAACTTTATTTAGAGCTATAATAGTAAGTATAGTAGTTAAGAGTTTTTAGGTAAGAAACGCGTCTGCTAACTTATTATATATATTTTAATTAACCTACTTACTATAGAATCCTTTTAAAAAATACTTACTCTTAGATAACTTATAAAGTAGCTTTATTATAGTTATATTAATAAAAGGAGAGGTAAATGCAGTAAATAGAAAGGTTAAAGTAGTACTATTATATAAGTAATAAATACTAAGTAATAGTACTTACTTTATTAAACTCTAAGGTTATAGTTTATATTATTTAAACGTATACTACTTTGTTTTATTAATAATCCTTTATTAATCTTATTCTACCTATCTATATTAATAGAATAGATTAGTAATTAACTATAACTAAATATATTAGAGATATAGCTTCTTAATATTATATAGATAGAGGAGCTAAGCTATTATATTTATACTTTAACTTTTAGGCCCTCCTTAAGAGATCTTTAAGTAAAGTAGTATAAAACTTAAATAACTTTATTAAAATATTTTAAAAACTATAAAATTTTAAGTTTATATTTCTTATAATTTTTAAATTATAGTAAGACTCTTTATTTCTAAAGAATAAGCTATAGTAGTAAGTTTATAGAGTATATAATAAGTATATATAGCTCTTTTAGATCTATACTTTCTAAAACTTAAAATAACTTTAATAAAACCTAACTACTTTACGTTACTAAAAAAGAGATTCTTTAAAATACTATAATATATTATATTAAGTTACTACTTTATAAAAGTAACTTTTTTCTTTCTAAGTAAATTAAGCTAGTATATAAGTAGATAGTAAACTATCTTAAAAAGAGAAATAAGAAATATAGTACTAATAATATAAGTTTTTTTTTATATTACTATAGTAGACTTAGGTTAGTATTTGTCGCTAGAGAGTTACGTCCCTAGTATAGAGAGGTATTAACTATATACTTTTTTATCTAGATCTTAAATTTATATTAATTTTATAGTCTCTTTAGAGAACTTATTATATATTATTATAATAGTAACTAATAAGTAAACGTATCTTCTAAGTATCTTTAACGTATAATTTATAAGCCTTTTTATCTTAATCTAGATTTAACTATAAATTTATTATACTTATACTTACTTTTATAATATATATATAAGCTTACTATTCTTTACTAAACTATATTTACTATATTAACTTTTTATATAGCTTTAATCTTTTAGTAGATATAAATAGTATTAAGTACTAAGTAGATCTATACTTTATAGTAACTTATTTATATATACTTAGTAAAGTCTTTTTTAGTAACTTTAAAGGCTTTAGTAAAATCTTTTAATAACTTTTTAAAGCTTTATAACTAAGAATTAAACTTAAATTATTTACTATTAATAAGAAACTAGCTAATAAAGTAAACTTTAATAATATTTTTTAAAGTTAAGTATACTTATTACTAACTATTAGCTTTAATAATAATCTTAATTTAATAAATACTATTCTAGTTTATAACTTTTTTAGCTTATTTTTATAGTACTTTATCCTTAGCTATAGCCTTAAGCTTTAAAATTAATTTCTAACTACTATCTTTAAAAGCTACTACTATATTACTATTAATATTATAGATAAATAGCATTAAAGAACTAACCTTACTATTAATTATAAATTATATTAAGGTAGATCTACTAGCTGCCCTAAAGTATATTAAATAGCTTTATTAATAGTAATAGGTACTATATAGTAAGTATAACTTATTTATATATAATAATAAGATAATAGGAATAATAGTAATATATACTTATTACTATATAATAATAATAAGGTATAATAACTAGAGCTTGTAAGGTAAGGTATATATATAAAGAAAAAAGAAAGAGAGAGAGAGTAGATAAAAAAGAAGAGGTAAAGATATAGCTTACTAGCTAGTATCTAGGTATCTTTTCTCCTAACCTAAAGTTTAAGTATTAAAGTAGATAGTAAGTATTAAAGTAGATAGTAAGTATTAAGGTAGATAGTAGTTAACCTTACTAAATTTAAGAGGATATAATAATATTATAAAGTATTAAGCTTACTTAGTAAGCTTGCTTAATTACGTAATTATATAAACGTTATAATTTATTAATATTTAATTACCTTTTTATTAACGTAGTAGTAGAGGCTGCTTATTTTTATTAACGTAATTTAGTAATACCTATCTATTTTAGTCTTAGAAAAATAAAAAAAAATAAAAAAAAAAATAGTAGACTTAAGCTAAGAGGAAGATAAATATCTTATAAGCCTTTTACTCTTTAGTAGTAGTACTTTTTATCTAAATAAAATAAAAGAGGTATATAAGTAGCTAGTAAGCTGCCTAGATAATAGAGTTTAATAGCCTTATATTAAGTATAAATAGTAACCTAAAATACTAGAAAATTATATTATTTAGTACTATTACTTCTTTTTATAATATAAATTAATATAGGAAGTATTAAACTTATTATCTATCTACTAACGTTATATTACTATATATAGTAATAAATATAACTATATCTTAATAATATAAAATAAAATAAAATCTTAGCTTTAGTACCTTAATATATACTATATTTATTTTTCTTAGTTAGCCTTTTACCTCTTAAATATTTTTTTTTTATATATTCTTCCTAAGTTTATTTAATTACTTATAATTAAGATAAAAAAAGTTATAAAGTTTATAGTTTAGGTTTTTTTAAATATGCTTAAGTTTATCTATAGCTAATTTAACTATATCTTAAAAAAGCTCTTTTATTAATACTTTAAGCTTTTATAAAGCTATATAGTATTAATTTTCTAAATCTAAAAGCTCTTAGATCGCCGCGCTAAATATACTTAAGATACTATATATTTACTTAAAATAATTAATAATATTATAATATTTAAAGCTATTAGGACTACGTCCTTAATATATCTTAATAATTATATTAAAAGCGTAATTATTAATTACTATAATAAGCTATTTAACTTTATTTTAGTTTTTAACTAGCTCTTAGCTAGTAACCTCTAGTTTACTATATAAATATAGTTAAAAGTTATTAAAAGTAGCTATACTAATATTATAAGCTTAGGCAAGTATAGACGTATAACTAGTACTAATAAAGAGCTAATTAAACTATATAATACTAAAAGGTAAAGTAATAATCTTTAAGTTATAGATACTTATTATAGTAGTATTCTATTTATAGAAAGGTATAATAAAAGGAGAAATACTTAGAAATTCTATATATTTAGAGTAGAAATTAATACTTTATAGTAAAAGTAAATACTATAACTTTATTTAAATTAGAGACATTTCTAATATAAGAAACTTACTAAAAAAATTAAATAAGAGTAAGTATAGTTTAGTAGTTATAGTAAAGAAAAGTAAATAAAAATATATTTACTAAGATAATCTAATTTAGAGACGTGTATTATAGGTATATTAAATATTTAATTTAATTTTACTAAGTATTCTAATAAAGTTAATAAAGAGTCTAACTACTTAATAGGCTCTAAGTAGGTTTTAAGTATTAATTTTTAAATTAAGCTAATATAAATAAAGACTAACTACTTTAATAACTTAAATAATATATTATTCTACTCTTTATCTACTCTAAAGTTTAACGTAATACTTTTTAATATAATTACTATTACTAACTTTATTATTTTTATTAACTTATACTTTAGTACTATACTAAAAACTAGTTAAAGCTATATAAATATACTTATACTTACTCCTAATATTAGTAACGCCTTAGTAAGCTAGCCTTTTATTTATAACTAAGATAATAAAGCTACTAGTAGTATAAGTTAACTATTAGTATAGTTTATAACTAGCCTAGTATAAGAAGCCTATTATAAAGTTATTAATATAACCTTACTAAATACTAAGGCTATACCTTAAATAGATTACTAGCTAACTAGATCTTAGGTAAAGTAGCTAATAAACTAAGTTTGTCGGCGTTTGTCGCTAGGGAGTTACGTCCCTAGTATAGAGAGGCATTAACTATACACTTTTTTATCTAAATCCTAAATTTATATTAATTTTATAGTCCCTTTAGAGGACCTATTATATATTATTATATAACTAATAAGTAAGCGTATCTCTTAAGCGTTTTTAATATATAATCTATAAGCCTCTTTATCTTAATTTAGATCTAATTATAAATTTATTATACTTACGCTTATAATGTACGTATAAGCTTACTATCCTTTATTAAACTATATTTACTATATTAACTTCCTTAGCCTTAATCTTCTAGTAGATATAAATAGCGTTAAGTACTAGGCAAATCTAGGCTTTATAATAGCTTACCTATATATACTTAAAAAAGTCCTTCTTAGTAACCTTAAAGACTTTTATAGAATTCTTTAATAAGTACTAAAAACTTTATAACTATAAACTAACCTTATCGCCCCTTATAAGACGCTAACTAATAAAGTAGACTCTAATAAAGTCTTATAGAATTAAGTATATCTATAGCTAATACTTAGCTATAATAACTACGTTAATCTAATAAATACTATATTTAGCTATAATATTTTTTAACTTTAACCTTTATATAACTTTATTCTTAGCTATAGACCTAAGCTTTAGGATTAACTTCTAACTATATTCTTTAAGGGCTATTATACTGTTACTACTAACATTATAAGTAGATAGCTTTAAAGTACTAACCCTACTATTAATTATATTAAGGTAGATCTACTAGCTTATAAGAGTCTTAAGTAGTATTATTATAATAGTATAATAAGTACTATTTAATAAGTATAACTTATTTCTATAAGATAATAAGATAATAAAAATAATAGTAATACGTACTTATTGCTGTATAATAATAATAAAGTATAATAACTAAAGCTTATAAGGTAAAGTATATATATAAAGAAGAGAGAGAAGAGGAAAGAGAGGGAGAGAGAGAGAGAGTAGATAGGGGAGAGGAGGTAAAAATGTAGCCTGCTAGCTAGCATTTAGGTGTCCTCTCCCCTAACCTAAAGTTTAGGTATTAAAATAAATAGTAAGTATTAAGATAGATAGTAGTTAACCTTACTAAATTTAAGAGGATATAATAATATACGTAAAGTAACGAGCTCGCTAAGCAAGCTCGCTTAATTATATAGTTATATATATATTAGAATTTATTAATAATTAAACGCTTTTTTATCTACGTAGCAGTAGAGGCTACTTATTTTAGTTAATATAATTTAGTAATACCTATCTTTTTAGTCTTAGAAAAAATGAAAAAAAAAAATAAAAATAAAAATAAACTAAGTTTAGTATAAAGACTTAGTTTAAACTAAGTATATCTAGAATTATATATTTTATAAAGAAGTACTTAATAGTATAGTCCTAGAAGATCTTAATAAGATACTTATAAATATTATTAATAAAAAATACTAATACTATTTAAGCGTACTTTAAGCCTAGTAAGATAAAGTCTTTAACTAAGTCTAATAAAAGATATTTAGTATAAAGACTTTAGATTTTTTTAACTAGTACTTTAAATATACTAGTACTTAAGTAACTAAATTATATATATACTTTAACTATACTTATCTTATTACTAATAAAATAAGTCTTATTACTTAAAAAGTAAACTATATAAACTTTATCTACTTTCTCTTTCTATTTATAAATAATTATTATTATATTATAATATAAAAAGTATATAATAAGTAGTATATTCTTTTCTATATATTAGAGTATAGACTATAAAATATAGATAATTTACTTAGCTATTACTTCTTTCCTAAGCTAGTAGTATTATAAATTAATTATAATAAAATATTTAAGATACTAGACTTAAAGTCTATAGTTAATAAGTTTATTTAAACTAGGATAGTAAATATAAACGTTTTTAATTAAGTATTTTAAAATAACTAACTATCTAGAATTCTAACTAAAGAATATCTAATATATAAGTATTATATATATAAGATTAATAACTATAATAATTAAAGCTAAATTTAAACTATATACTATTTTCTCTTCTAGTAGCTTATTTATAGAGATATATTCTATTATATATTATATATAGTCCTTTAGTAGACTATATATCTTATTTTATATCTATACTATATAAAGAAGACTAAGGCTAGTAACTTAACTTACTTTTAATATATTAATATTAATCTTAAAGCTACTATAAAGGATTAGGCTAATATAGATATAATCTAAAGTAGTATTTTATAAAATAATAAAAATAATTAAAGCTATACTAAAGTACTATCTAAGTTTTACTACTACTTAGTAGAATACTAGACTTAATAAATATTAAAAAGTATCTCTAAGCTAGGGAAGATTAAAGCCTAGTATAATAAAAATAACTAGCCTAGTAAGATTTTTAGTTAATAGCCTAAAGTAAAGTAGAAGAAAGTTTTATATAAAAAGGGCGAAGTATAGATTAGTAATCTTTAGCTTTTATATAAATTAATAAGTTCTATAACGTAGGAGCGCTATATTATACTACCTTAGTTTATTAGAATAAATAATAATATAAAGACTATAAAAAATAATAAGATAGGTACTTATAAATAGCTAGTAACTATATATTAGCGGCTTTTAGCTAGGCTATTATCTCCTTTTAGCTACCCTAATATATATAATAGTATTAAAAATATATTTTTTAGTATAATTTTACTATACTTCTAGTTTAAGATTTTATAAGCTATATATTACTAAATACTTTAGAATAACCTCTTAGTTTACTTAAAGATACTATACTTTTTTAAAAAGAACGTAATAAAAGATTAATACTAGGGCTTTATTAATAAGTAGTAAGACTTATTTATAACGTCTATTAAGACTAACTAGCCTTTAGTATAATAATTTAAAGTCTTTATTTATAGTAATAACTTTTACTAGTTATTAAATATAAATAAGACTAACGTAAAGTACCTAATATAGAATATAGCCTATAAAGACCTCTTTTATATAAAGGATATAAACCTAGATAAGTTATAGTAGATAAAGTAGTAAAATATATAATAGTATATAAAGAGTTTATTAAGCTAGGCTTAACTTAAAAAAAGTTATAAATACTAGTTACTAGTAAAAGTAATTTAGACGTACTAGTTTCTAATAGTTTTAGTACTTAATAGAACTAAATAGTAAGTAAAAAAAGTTTTATACTATAAGTAATATAATTACTAATTAGGTAGTTAGTACTATATAAAGAGATAGCTTACCTATAAGAGTAAAGAATTAATTCTTTTATTAACTACTAGATATTATACTTATAGAATAAGTAATATATAATTTTTTCCTCTTTAGCTATTAATTTTTACTCTTATTATAATAGTGTTTAAGTATCCTGCTAGCTGCAAGTTAACTAAATTCTATATACTCTACTACTAATATAATAGTAAGAGAAAAGACTAACTAGTATAGTTTTACTACTTTTTTTTTTTTTTTATAATTTTTTCTAAGACTAAAGGGATAGGTATTATTAAATTATATTAACTAAAATAAGTAGCCTCTACTGCTACGTAGATAAAAAGGCGTTTAATTAATAATAAATTCTAATATATATATAACTATATAATTAAGAGCTTACTAAGCGAGCTTAATACTTTACGTATATTATTATATTCTTTTAAATTTAGTAAAGTTATTATAAGCTAAGCCTCTAAGGCTTTAGCTAGTTAGTCTTAGTATCCTTTAGCTAAACCTCTAAGCCTTTAAGGCTTTAACTAAATAGCCTTAGTATTCTTTTTATTCTTCTTTAGTCTTACTACTAAATAGTACTACTTAAATACTCTCTTAGTATTTATAGTAGTTAAGAGTACTATACTATAGTTATAATACCTTATAATATAAAGGCCTACTTAGACCTTAGTATAGAGGCTATCTTTAAAAGCCTACCTAAGAGCCCTTATAGCTCTCTATTAAATTTACTTATTATTACCTTATACTTAAGCTATTAAGGTAGCCTCTTATACTTAAATTTAATTATTTTATAATATATAAGTATTATACTTTTAATTCCTTACAGCCTTTTAAAGCTTAATTTAAACTTAGCCTATTACCTAGTAAACGCTATTTATAAAAGCCTTAATTAATATATTATATTAAGCCTTATAGGTAAAGAGCCTATTAAGTAAAGTCTTAGTTAATATAGTATACTAAGTTTTATAGATACTAGATTTTTAAGATTAAAAAGTTTTAAAACGTATAATCTTTTAAGCTTTAAGTAGCTTTTTAAGTTATCCTTTAAAGCTTATTTAGTAGCAAGCTAACAGCTAGCTATTAGTAAAATAAACTATTAATTAATACTTAAAAAGGCTTATATTTTAGGTTATTAAAGAGAATAAAGATATAGTTATAACTACTATAGTCTTACGTAGTATAGCTTAAATAGTAGTACTTAGTAAAGTCCTACTACTATACTTATATAAATAATAATAGTAGTATTTTTAGAATCCTATTATTATACTAAATTTAGAAGAATAGCTTAATTAGAAGATTAGTACTTAAGTACTTAGTATAAAAAGATATAATTTAGCTTTTTTATATAAAAAGCTAATAATATACTTACTTATTAATATTATTAAGCTTCTTAAATTTTATATTTAAGATATTTTAGATAGTAGATTTTAAAATAAAGCTTTTACTAGTACCTAGCTCTAAGTAAAGAAATAAGGCTATAGTAAGAAAAAAGCTTTAAAAGCTATAGTTAGTATTAAAGAAATAATTTAATATCTATCTATAGTAAAGATAGTATTAATATTAATACTAGAATCTTTAATATAAAATTCTTTAAAAAAAAAGGTTATTAAAAACCTACTAAAGACCTAAACCTAGAGATTATTAGCTTTTTATAACTAAGCTAAAACTTAACTACTATTATAGTTAATAATATTACTAATAGCCCTTAATATAAAAGGATTAACTAAAAAATATTATAAGTACTTTTTTAACTTTTAGAAATTTAATAGTATAAGGTTAAAGTACTTAAGTTAGCGCTTAGCTATTAAAAGTAAATTTACTACTAACTAAAATAATTATTTAATATAAAAGTTAAGTTACTAATACGTCTATAGCCACCTTAAAGGTAAGGCCTATACTATTATAACCCCTTTTATAAAGTCTAGCTAAAAGACTAGCTATAATATTAATTAGTTATAGACTTTTCTAGACTTTTATTTTAAAGACTATTATATAGAAGTATAAGCTTATAATAAAATTATATATATAAAATAGAATAAGTATAAAATTAGAGAGTACCTTTATAACTTTAAAGAGTAGTAGTTATATATAAGCCTTAGTAATAATAATATAATAAAGATAATACTATTTTAAAATAGCTTAAAGAATAAGATTTAGTTTTAATTAATAAAAGTTTATATTAATTTATATACTACGCTCTAGAAGAGAGCTATTAAGATATTAAATAATATATTTTAATATAAAATCTATAATAAGCTAGTAGAAAGAACTAATTTTTATTTAAGTAATACTAGATCTTTATACTATATAAAAAAGTAAAGCTATTTACTATTAAATAATAAAATAAATAGTATTAAATATACTAGTAAAAATAGCTTTTTTAATAAAGAAAAAGATTACTATAAGACTAAAAATCTTTATTTTAACTATAGTAGAGATAATTACTATTTTTAAAATTACTATAAAAAAGTAAGCTTAACTAAAAATAGCTTAAGAAAGCTTAAAAATTAAAAAGTAATTTTAGCTAAAGTAGCTAAAATAAAAGATAAAAGTAAGTACTACTTTAATAAAACTTTAAATAGTAAAAAAACTACTATTAAAAAAGTATTCTTTAAAAATAGTACTTTAAATAAAAGTTTTAGTAAAGAGCTTTTAAGAAAAAAGTAGCTTTTACTAAAAGTTATAGGTAGAAGCTAAAAGTAAGTAAGTATAAAATATAAAAAAATTAAAACTAGTTTAAAAAGACTAATATATAAAGTAAAGCGTTAGTTATAAATACTTTAGTTAATTTAAATTATTATACTTTAATAATAATTAACTTTAGTAGCTTTATTTTTACTATAATTAGTTTAATTTTTACTTAAAAAGCTTACTTATAGTATATAAAGATAATACCCTAAAAGGTTATTAAGATTAAAAGAAGTAGCTAAATTAATTAAGTAGCTTACTTTAAGTTTAATATTAATAAATACTAAGACTATAAATAGAAATATATAGCTAACTAGTACTCTAGATTTAATATTATACTTAGAAAATTATAAATAGATAAGTATAAAGTTATACTTACGCCTTATAAGCTATCTATCTATATATACTTAACTAAATAAAGAATTTACCTCTAAGCTTATAATAAGAAGCCTAAATAAGACAGCTTAAAGTCTTAAAAAATTAGAGCTATAGTATATATATTATAGATATAACGTTTAAAAAAGAAAGGATCTATAATCTAGGTCTTTATAGTATTTATAATAGATATTAATAAGATACTAGTACTTAAAGCTAAGGTTAACTATAAGGCCTTATTACTTAAAGCTTATAAAGATTAAGTATAAATATTTAACCCTAAAACTATATTTAAGTAAGTTCTATATTAGCTAAATATTAACTATATAATTAAGATAGATAAGAATAAAAAAAGTAAGAAGAAACTAGCTCTATAAAAACCTCTATATAATATAAGCTAAAAAAAACTCTTTATTCTTTATAAATATTTTATATTACTACTAAATAAAGAGTAGATTTATATTAGTAGCTCCTCTACTATCTTACTAGTATTATTTATAAAAAAACTAAATAAAAACTTATATTTCTATATAAATTACTAAGCCTTTAATACTATTACTTAAAAAAACTATTATTTTCTACCTCTAATTTAGGAAATACTAAATAATATTATTAAAGCTAAATACTTTATAAAGATTAATATATTTACTATTTTTTATAAGATTTATATCTATAAGAAAGATAAGTAAAAGACTATATTTTATACCTAATTTAGCTTATATAAATAGATAGTTACTTTTTTTAGACTAGTAAATATACTAAGTACTTTTTAGTATTATATTAACTAAATACTATAAAAATATATTAATAACTTTTACTTATTATATCTAAATAATATACTAATCTATACTAATAGATCTCTTAGGTAGTACTATAAGAACGTAAATAGAGTACTTAATACTATAAAAATAGCTAGCCTCTTACTAGATATTAGTAAGTATAAATTTAATATTACTTTTATAAAGTATCTAAGCTTTATTATTAAAATAGAAAAAGGCCTTTATATAAACCTTAAAAAAGTTAAAGCTATTAAGAAATAAAAAATACTTTATATATAAAAAGGTATACGTAGTTTTCTTAGATTTATAAACTTCTATTAATACTTTATTAAGAACTATTTAGGCCTAGTTATACCTTTTATATTTTTAATTAAATTAAATACTCCTTTTTACTAAAGAAAGAATTAATAAAATACTTTTAATAAGCTAAAAGCTATCTTTATTACTAAGCTAGTACTAGCCTAGTTTAATTAAGATTATAAGACTATTTTAGAAATAAACTTTTTAAAATAGTTAACTTTTAAAGTATTTTTATAGTATAGTAATAATAAGTTACTTTACTTAGTTACTTACTTCTTAAAGAAGATAAATATTTATAAAGCTAACTATAAAATATATAATAAAAAGCTACTTATTATAATTAATTACCTTAAAGAATAGGACGTAGAGCTCTATTTAATTAAAAAGTTTATAATTATTATAAACTATAAGAACCTTAAGTACTTTATAAAACTATATTAGTTAAATAATTACTAGATAAGGTAGTCTTTTATTTTAAAAAAATATTAAATAGTTATTACTTATTACTTTAAAAACTTAAATAAAAGAGCTAATACTTTTTCTTATTATAAATAGGATATACTTAAGGGTATAATAAATAAATAACTATAGTATTAATATATATAGTTATTAAAACCTATTACTATTAATAATTAGAATAACTCTAAAGATAAAGACCTTATATCTATTATAACTACTTAAATTAAGGCCTTTAGGGCTCCTATTAATACTAAAGAGAATTTTAATACTCTTATTAATACTAAATAGAATCTAAAAGAGCTATTATTTAAAGAATAATAAGTAGCTACTTAAATAAAAGATAAAGTCTACTTATAAGCCTAATAGGCTATACTAAATAGTAAATAAAGATTCTTATTAAAAATAGGCTAAAAAGCCTCTATTTTAGAGTATTTAGTAGATACTAATATAGATTTTTAATATTAAAATTATTAATAAGTCCTAAACAATAAACCCTTATAAATAGAAATAGTTTATACTATATATACTTTATCTACTCTAGGTTATCTAAGAAAGGACTCTACCTATAAAGTAATTATATAAGATTTCTTTTAGCTAAATATATTAAATAATATTTATTAATATATTAGGAACTATAATACTTATAAATAAATAAAACTCTAGTAAGATAGCCTTTATAAACTACTAAAACTATTACTATTACTAAAATAGATCTAAAAGGAGATCTTAATAAATTTTATTATTAAACTACTTAAAAGTAAGGACTATATAAATTTAATAGTTATTATAAATTATTTAAGTAAAGACATAGTCCTTATTTTATTACTAAATATTAAGGTTACTATAGTAGTTAATATTTTTATTTAGTTTATAGTTACTTACTACTAGTTACTAGGTACTATTATTTTAGATAAAAAAACTTAATTTATTAATAAATTTTAGATAATACTTTATAAGCTCTATAGTATTAATTATAAGTTATTAATAGCCTATTATTTATAAACTAATAGTTTAATAGAAAGAATAAATTTTACTATTAAAGTTTACCTATATACGTATATTATATAAGATTAGAAAGACTAAGTAAAATATATTAAAATAGCTATAATAGCTATTAAAGTATAAAAAGTAGTAGTAATAAAGATAAATCTTTTCTTTCTTTAATATAGATATTATATAGATCTTTTATAGTCTTATCTAGCTATTAAGATAACTAAAACTTTATAGTTAAATAAAAAGAAAGCTTTAGTAATTATAAATAAATTTAATAAAGTATTTAATTTTACTTACGTATTAATAGTAAATAATTAGTAAAAATAAAAGAAATAAGCTAATAAGAGATATAAAGGGGCTATATAACTATAGGTAGATAATAAGGTATAGTTTATATTTAGAATATATATAAAGACTACGTATATAAGTAAAAACCTAGACTAAAAGAATTTAAAGTATATAGTTATTAAGCTTATTAGAACTTACGCTGTTAAATTAGATATACTAGATAAGACTAAAAAAGTCTTTAATATAGATAGACTACGCTTTACTACTAGTAACTTACTACTAAGTTAACTATTAATAGACTACTAACTAGAGCCTATTATTATTAATAAAGAGCCTAAGTACTTTATTAAAAAGATTATAAATAAATAGAAATATTACTATAAACGTAGATTCTAGTATTAACTTCTAGTTAAATAAAAAAACTATAAAAGACTTACTTAAGAACCTACTTTAAAGTTTATAGATATAAAAGCCTTAGTAGTATAGTATAAAACTATACTAAGTATTTAAGAGTATTTTTACTTTTTTATCTTTTTACCTTTTTACTATTATACTTACTTTTAAAGCTATAGACGCTAAAGCTTTAACTAAATAAAGATATAATAAAACTACTAATCTATCTATCTAAGTATTATAAAGCTATTATATAAAATAATTATTTTAAAGTAAGTAATCTATATATATCTTATTAAATAGTAGTCTTATAGTATAATACTATTATATAACTAGTTATATAAAGGTTATTTACTTTTTACCTTAAGGTTTAAACCTAGCTATTTTTTTTTACTATTATTTTTTTTTTTACTTTTAAAATATACTATATAAAGATACTTAAGTAAGAAACTAGTTAAAAGTAAGTTAACTTTTAAGTAATTTATTTTACTTATATACTAAAGTATTAATAGAATAGGTTAACTTAGTTACTTTTTTACTTTTTTTAACCTATATTTAAGCCTAGCTATATACTATTACTATTATATACTTTCTTTTTACCTTTTTTAAATAAGCCTAACTTTAATAAAGGGGTATTATTATAGGCTAAGCCTCTAAGGCCTTAGCTAGTTAGCTTTAGTATCTTTTAGCTAAACTTTTAAGCCTCTAAGGCCTTAGCTAAATAGCCTTAGTATTTTTTTTATTCTTCTTTAGTCTTACTACTAGATAGTACTACTTAGATACTCTCTTAGTACTTATAATAGCTAAAAGTACTATACTATAGTTATAATACCTTATAATATAAAGGCCTATCTAGACTTTAGTATAGGGGCTATTCTTAAGAGCCTACCTAAGAGCTCTTATAGCTCTCTATTAAATTTACTTATTATTACCCTATACTTAAGCTATTAAGGTAGCCCCTTATAAAAGTTAACTATTATCTATCTTAATACTTAAACTTTAAGTTAGGGAAAAAGATACCTAGATACTAGCTAGTAGGCTATATCTTTGCCTCTTCTCCCCTATCTACTCCCTCTCTCTCTCTTTCTCTCTCTCTCTCTCTCTTCTTTATATATATTTTACTTTATAAGTTTTAGTTATTATATTTTATTATTATTATATAATAATAAGTACGTATTACTATTATTCCTATTATCTTATTATTTTATATAAATAAGTTATATTTACTATTATAATAAAGCTATTTAATACCTTTAACAGCTAGTAGATCTACTTTAATATAATTAATAGTAGAGTTAAGTCTCTAAAGCTACTTATTTATAATATTAGTAGTAATATAGTAGTAGTACTTAAAGAAAGTAATTAGATTTTAATCCTAAAGTTTAGGTCTATAGCTAAAAATAAAGTAAAATAAAAGTAAGCTAAGGATATTAGAATCTAGTATAATATTTATTAGATTTTTATTATTACTAAAGCTAGTAGTTAGTAATAGGTATACTTAAAGCCTAAGAATATTATTATAATTTTACTTATTAGCTAGTATCTTATAGATAGTAAATAATTTAAGTTTAATTTATAGTTATAAGGCCTTAAGAGGTTATTAGAAAATCTCTTTAAAAATTTTAAAGTTACTAAAAAGGACTTTTTTAAGTATATATAGGTAAGTTACTATAAGGTATAGCTTTACTTAGTACTTAATACTATTTATATTTACTAGAAGATTAAAGTTATATAAAATATTAAAGTAGTAAATATAGTTTAGTAAGAAATAGTAAGCTTATACGTATATTATAAGAGTAAATATAAGTATAAATATAATAAATTTATAGTTAAATTTAGATTAGAATAAAAAGGCTTATAGATTATATATTAAAGACACTTAAAAGATACGCTTACTTATTAGTTATATAATAATATATAATAGGTCTTCTAAGAGGACTATAAAATTAATATAAATTTAGAATTTAGATAAAAAAGTATATAGTTAATATCTCTTTATACTAGAGACGTAACTCCCTAGCGACGAACGTCAACCTTACTACTTTAAGTATAAACTAAAACTTTACTATAAAAGTAGTATAACTTTAGTTTTTAAAAGCTCTTATACTAAAATTACGCTTAATAAGTAAAAGTAGATAAATTTCTATAAAATAAATAAAAGTATAGGTAAAAATAAATATTATAGAAAATATTATAAAATATTATTATAATTAACTATATTTTTAACTATAGAATAGATATATAGTATTATAGTATAAAGCGCGTTACTAACTTACGCCTATAAAACTTATTATATAACTTCTAAACTATAGTAGTAAAGCTATACTTTATTTATATATATATATTACTTTCTCTCTTAAGACGCTTTTTTAGCTTATACTATTATATACTATACTAAAGAATAATATATATAACTATTATATTTTAATATACTACTTATAAGTATAGAGATAAATATTAATAGTAAAGCTCTAGTTAACTTAGATATTCTATTTAAAAGTAACCCTATAAAAGAGTCTAGATAATAAAAAAAGACTAATACTTAAAAACTAGTATAGTTAGTTACTTAGCCTCTCTAGACTTATTTATATATAAAACTATTATATCTACTTTAGTACTAGGTATAGACTTAACTTACTCTATAGTATATAGAATTATTTATTAACTAGAAAGTTATTATATTTATTATATTTATTATCCTTATAGCTTAGCTAAAAGAGAAGAGTATAAAAAGAGACCTAAATAATAGCCTCCCCTTTAAGATAAGAAGTATAAGTAGTAGACTTTTAAATATAGCTAAGTTATAGTTAAAAATAAAAGAATTTTTAACTTACTAAAAGGAGGAGGCGTAGAAGTAAAAAGCTATATAAGCTATAGATAGATTATAGGTAGCTATTAAATTAGTTAAGTACTATAAAGAGCTTACTATTAATATATTTTTAATAATAAAAAAGTAGCTCTTATTTATACTTAATAAAGTATCTAGCCTTTTAGCTAAACGCGCTACTATTAGCGTTCTATATAAAAGCCTAATCTATACCTTTAAATAAATTAAAAAAATTACTAAGAACTTCTTTAATACTAATATAATATTATACTTTATTTAAGAAAATAATAAATTAAACCTTTAGAATATTACGCGTACGCGGTATAACTTAGTAAAAAAATAATCTAATCTTATAAATAATAATAGTAAAATTTTAGATAACTTAAATATAATTATATTATTATAAGTAGCATAAAATATAGTTCTAAAGGTAATAAATAAGTCTTTAAATACTTATAGCTTAATTTATAAAAAGCTAATCTACTAGAAATTCCTTAATAACCTTTTAGAGATAAATTTTATTTTAGCTAATATAAGTAAATATAAGTTTAAACTAGGCGTAAAGGGTAACTTAAATAATAAAAGTTTAGTAAGTCTAGTAAAGTAATATAAAGATACTTTAAAAAAAAGAGAAGAGTATAATATAACTAACTTATAGACTACTTATAGGCAGCTTAAATATATACTAGAATAGATAATAGACTTATAGTAAATATAGAGTAATATAAAGTAAGGAGTAAAGTAATAGTAAATATATTATAATAACTATAATTATTAATCTCCTCTTACTATATATAGTTATTTCTATTATACTATCCCTACTCTAGCCTATAGTATATACCTTTTTACTCTATTAGTTAACTCTATTCTAAAGCTTATAGCTATTTTATAAATAGGGTAAGTAGATACCTTCTAATATTCCTTTCTAGTTAGACTAAGTCTAACTTATTTAGTAAAGTATTAATATCTAAAGTTAATCTATAATAGGAGACTATTTAGTTATAATACTTATTAGATTTAGTTATCTTTGTTTTAAAACTAGAAGTAAAGTATTAATAGATAAATATTATAAAAGTCTTTATATACTTATAAGTTTTCTAATATTATATTACTAAGGTAAAAGATATAACTTTTATTAAACTCTTCTACTATAATATAAAGCTTTATACTAATATTATATTAAGTATATTAGTCTATAGTAGCTTTATTAAAGCTAATATTTTATAGAGTTTAGTTAAGCTATTCTACGCTTAGCCTAAGTATAAGCCTAGAAAGTAGACTAAGCTTTAGAGAATCCTTTTTAAGGCTAACTCTATATTTAACTAGTTTAACTATATCTTTATATATAATCTTACTAATATATCTACTAGTATAGTTAGGATAAGTAAGTCTTATAAGATTAAACTATAGAAGTATCTAAAATAGCTATTAGGCCTAGCCTAGTCTTATTTAGTACTTAAGGTCTTTAGTATACTTATAGTAGGCTATAAATATATTATTCTACTAGCCGGGCTAAAGAGACGTTAATATTTAAAAGCTAAAAAATACTTTAGTAAATATTCTATATACCTTAAAGTACTTACTAATTTTTAGCTTAATAGTAAGTACTTTAATATATATAATTATCTTATAGAGACTAGCTATAGTTATCTTATTTATTACTTTAGTACTAAGCTTACGCTTTTTATTTAGTAGCTAGATATTTAGATCTCTATTAAAGTAAAAGTTTATATAGTATAGTACTAATCTCTAGTAAATATCTAAGAAGTTAGAATTAGTATTAAAGATAGTATTAATAGCCTATATACTTATTAGCGTAGGTTTTAATATTAGGAGGCTTTTACGCTATATATATAGTAGTATCTACTAGTATATCTCCTAGAGTCTTAGTAGCTTAAGTATTACTCTCTATTTTAATAATAAGATATTTAATAGACAATAAAAGTACGCTATAATTAATCTATAAAGAAATAGTTAGTTATAGTCTTTTTTATACTATTATATAAATATTTAGTTTATATATATCCTTAATATCTTATACATACTACTATATCTAAGATAGTATCTTTATTTATAACTAAAGATACTTTTTTATCTCTAGAGCTTAAGCTAATAGAGACTATAATAGATACTTTTTATACTAGCTACTTATATAAGTAATAGTTACTACTTAGCTTAAATAGCTATAGTAGTAAAGAAAAATATAAAAGGTAGCTATAGAGCGTTTACTAAAACTATAGTTAGTTCCTATTAATAATGTCTTGTAATATTAGTATAGTAGATAAGTAACTTATTTATAATAAATTACTATCTAAAAAAGTAGTAACCTACTTTATTAATTAGTTATAAATATATAAGTTTAAGTTTTAGAGTTTATATAACTAGTACGTTATATAACTAGGTAAAAGTAACTATTTTATAATTACTTAGTATAAGAAGCTTATAAGCCTATTTTACTTATTTTTATCTTTATATTTTTTAACTATTTTTATAAGAGATTATCTAATTACTTAGCTTAAAGCTTATAACTTACTTATCTCTTTTTTTATATTCTTTTATTATAGTTATAAGAATTATTTAATTATCTAGCTTAAAGTTTATAAGCCTAATTTACTTATCCTTATCTTTATATCCTCTAATAGTTATTATAAGAGATTTTCTTTTTATCTAACTATTATCTTTTTATATAAACACTAGTATCTAATATAGTAAGCTATTTAAAAAGATATCTATTATTCTAGTAAGGCTAATTAATAAGTAAAATAAATAAGTACTTACTAGGTTAGTCTAAGGTTAGCTCTAAGGGTCTATTATTTATTTTTTTATTATCTATACTATAGACTAGCTTATAAGATATATTCTAAAACTATTTAAGTTAGATCTATAAATAATAGAGTACTTTAAGGTAGTAAAGTACTAGTATATATACCTTCTTTAGCTAAGACTCTCTACCTACTAAGTCTATAGTAAAGTTACTAGTAATAATTATAAATAGACTTTTAAATTCTTCTATTAGTAATAAGATTAGAGAATAGTATTAAGTAGGCGTAGAGTAATAATATAAATAGCTAACTTTTTTAGAATCTAGATTTTAAACTAGAAATACTATAGTAAGTACTATAGTACTTACGTTACGTAAAATAGCTAAAATAATTATAATAAAAGTAAAATATATAGTAACTATAATTCTTTTTATTTATAATAGATTCCTTTCTACTAGTAGGGGCTAAGAAGATTAATATAATATAAATATTAGATAAAGCTTAAAGTATAATACTTTAGTACTTTTACTAAATTATAGCTACTTTTCTAGCCTAGCTAGCTATAAGCTACTTTAGAACTCTCTTACTATTATTAAGAAGGCTAGTTATATAGAAGGTATAGTACTATAGGATAAAGACAAAGAGTATATTAAAGCTACTATTAGAACTAACTTTATTAAAGATAGTTATATAGAAGGTAAATTACTATAAGATAAATATAAAGATAAAGAGTATATTAAAGCTACTATTAAAACTAACTCTATTAAAGATAATAATTATATAGAACTTTTACTATCTAGGTAATTTTATTCTACTAATCTCTTTTAAGATAATATTAATAGTACTTTATTTTAACCTAAATTATATCTTACTAGCTAGACGCCTAATACCATTTTACCTCTTAAGTATAATAATAAAAAAACTCTATATTTATACTTTAATTAAGTTATCTAAGATATTATCTTTATTTATTTAGGGTGTTATAGGCTAAGCCTCTAAGGCCTTAGCTAGTTAGCCTTAGTATCCTTTTAGCTAAGCCTCTAAGCCTCTAAGGCCTTAGCTAGATAACCTTAGTATTCTTTTTATTCTTCTTTAGCCTTACTACTAGATAGTACTACTTAGATACTCTCTTAGTACTTATAGTAGTTAGGTCGGCGTTCGTCGCTAGGGAGTTACGTCCCTAGCGTAGAGAGACGTTAACTATATACTTTTTTATCTAAATCCTAAATTTATATTAATTTTATAGTCTCCTTAGAGGACCTATTATATATTATTACGTAACTAATAAGTAAGCGTATCCCCTAAGCGTCTTTAACGTGTAATCTATAAGCCTCTTTACTCTAATTTAGATCTAACTATAAATCTATTATACTTACTCTTATAACGTGCGCGTAAGCTTACTATCTCTTACTAAACTATATTTACTACCTTAATATTCTATACAACTTTAATCTTCTAGTAGATATAAATAGTATTAAATACTAAGTAGAGCTATACCTTATAGTAACTTACTTATATATACTTAAAAAAGTCCTTCTTAGTAACTTTAAAGACTTTAAAGAAATCCTCTAATAACCTTTTAAGGCCTTATAACTATAAATTAAACTTAAATTATTTATTATCTATAAAACGCTAGCTAATAAGTAAGATTATAATAACGTCTTTAGGCTTTAAGTATACCTATTACTAATTATAAGCTTTAGTAATAATAAAGATCTAATAGATACTATACTAGATTCTAATATCTTTAGCCTACTTTTATTTTACTTTATTCTTAGCTATAAACCTAAGCTTTAAGATTAAATTCTAACTACTTTCTTTAAGTACTAATACTATATTACTACTAATATTATAGATAGGTAGCTCTAGAGACTTAACCCTACTATTAATTATATTAAGGTAGATCTACTAGCTATTAAGAGCGTTAAATAGCTTTATTATAACAGTAAGTATAACCTATTTATATAAAATAATAAGATAATAGAAATAATAGTAATATATACTTATTACTATATAATAATAATAAGGTATAATAACTA
>ML977398.1:0-36875 GCA_010015825.1 Lophiotrema nucula
TAGAAGAGTAAATAGCTAAGTAGTAAGTAAAAGAAGTTACTAGGTAAGTTACCTAGCAGCTTCTATCTAGTCTTATACTAGCTACCTATACTAACTAGCTATAAGTTCTAATAGGTTTTATTTTAGATTTTACAAACTACTAAGAATAAATTTATAAAAATATAATAATAAAGTAGCCTAGTACCTAGCCTAATACTTTTTATTATATAATTTATTTCTAGCTAGATATTATTACTAAAAATAATATTTAATTCTAGACTAGTACTAGCTATAGTAAGCTACTAAGTTTAAATTTTAAAAATAAATAAAACCTTACTTAATATTTAGTAAAAACTATATTTAAATATTTAATAAAATTTAGTTTTTAATTTATCTCTCTATAACTAAGCTAGCTATAGTAAGACCTAAAAGTACGTTAAGAGGGGGCTTTTTTTCTCTATAAAACTAACCTTTTAGGTTTATTGCTTACTAAGTAGGCTAGAGTAGAAAAACTATTTAGATAAAAATTATTTTAAGAAATTTAATTACTTAATTAAGCCTTAGTACTAAAATTATAGAATCTAAGAGCTAGAAGGGACGCTAAGCATTTTCGTTACTAAAATTTACTATGTTTGTTCCTTACTCTGTAAATAAAACAAAAATTTAAATTAACTTAAAGAATAGACTATTAAATAGTACTATTAAAGTTTATTTAATAAACTATAGTTATAGATAGCTATTAGGCCTCTTATTATTATAGAATATTATTAATACTATTAAGAGAGACTATAGTTACACCTTTTTAATTTAGTTTAATAGAGAGACTCTAGTTTAACTAGTTAATCTGACTTTAATATTCTTTATTTAGTAGAGGAAGATCAAAGATTTATATAGCAGACCCTCAAGGTAGATGGTAGATGAAGAACGGAAATGGTAGAAGTAAAACTTCCTCCCTCCATACCCTTCTAGTATTAAGGAATCTCTTATAACTCGTCTGCGCCAAACTAAAGAAGTTAGTCTATAAGCCTTTAAGAAAATCTGCTTACAATACTCACGATGACGACACTGGCACCTCCATTCCTAACCCTGCAACCTTTCTATAGTAAGCAGTAGATCCTTTGGAGGGTCATATCACACGTACTGCTAGACCGGGTCGGCCGATTAGATGGTCGGCTGATTGGCACTTTGCCTTAGACGAGCTCGACACCGCAGGGCCGTACTTGCTCACTGAAATCGACCGATATAACTTTCCTAAGAAAGGTTTAGCGACAAATAATAATAATAATAATAGAATTTGTAATACTTACATGTATTGAAGTGCCGTAATCGCTGCATCCGTGCCCCCTCTCCGAGCCCCCACCACCCTGCGGCTGCTAACTAGTCTCACTACGTATCATGACCCACTGTGAGTCTTTGTGAAGTGCGGAGATATTGACTAAGAACGAAGATACAAAGCCCGGCTTGCTCTTTGCGGTGACAGATTGAGGAATTCGATTAATATGTAACGTCCTCCAGCTACCTACCACTCAACTATGTAGCACCAGACAACCTCCACCTACGCCCCCATAGCACACATTGGTACTGTAGCCACCTCTCCTTTAGGCTGCTCCTAAGAAACAACGTCTCTCTTGCAGACGGTCCTCTCCTGGTCCCGGTCGCAACCAGAAGGAGCTCTGAGCTCTTCTGTCGCCTCCTGGCTTCTCAAACCAGTGTCAGCTACCAGCGCATCCGGTTCTGCTCCACATTCACACGGTATCGCCATATCAATGGCTCTTCGGCATCAAATCTAACCCGTAAGCCCACGAAAAAGCTTGCCTCAATCGCTTCTAGAACCTCACATTTTCACGACATTACGTGTATAGGCGATTTTGCCCTAATCTTATCATACCCACCTCAATCACAAGCATAGAACAAACTGAGTTCAAGCCCAGACAAGAAGCTAGTAGCTATATACAGCTTTACGAGACCACATAGAGGATTAGTCTAATTTTTCATCAGGTTCAACGAGGCTCCAAAACCTGCAGAATAGAGATCGCAGGCAAGGCTTCGGCACTCACTTCTTGACCCACTCTTCGACTGACAGACTTACAGCCAAGTGGGAAGAGATTCAAATATTTCCTACTCACTCTACTCTTAACAGTAACGACGACCATATAAGGCAGATCAGCTTCCGCTCCAGGACGCTGAAACAACATAAGTCGCCTAGTTCATTAGAGAAGATAGCCTAGTACTAGCGAGGGGATCGCAAGGCGACCCATTATACTGAAAAGTTTCCGCACCGAAGGGCCATATGCGTACCTACTAATTATCTAGATCTCTCCACAATCTCTATCGCAATCTCCACTTCAAATTTCCCAATTTAGATCTTAGATACGGCCACCGCAACGCACCCTCTTCTGGTAGCTCATATAGCAACCCAGGCTAGAGCGCTCAGCTTTCGTAGGTACTACCAGAAGTACCCAGCTTTCGAAAAGAAGGGAAGAATTTTGAGCACTTTATCTAGCGGTGGATTAAAGAGCCTGATTATCGATGTGTAGGAAGGTGTAACACGATCGTCGACGTCATCGAGGACGGGCAAAGTGTTGTATAGGGAGCATGGGGGAACTGGATAGAGATTGAAAGGCGTTTCAACAACACCTAGACCACTGCACACATGTTTACCTACTTATCATCGTGATCTCTCTATGTGATCACCACGCAACGGCGCACAGATGCACGCGCAAGTATGACTCCCACGATCACCGCAGCCAACCCCGTGCCCGTGCACCCCCCGCGTAATCACTTTCGCATCAAGAACCTCGACGCGTACCTATTTAACCCCAAGATAAATATTATCACTACTACTAACTGAGCACTACAGTCGGTCATCTATATCTCCCTTCCCTGACCGCGCCTATTAGCATGTTCTGCTGCCTCAGCATCTTCCTTGGTGCGCTATACATCGGCCTGGTCCAATGCCTCACGCCGCATGAAAATAAACCACCAATTCCGCCGCGGAGGCCCAGAGTAGACCCACGTTCTTCATACAGCAGCAGCAATAGTACTGGGTCTTCGGGTAGCGACAGCACATCATGGCAATCTCGATCAAGGCGCCGATGAATCTTGATTCAAGCTGCGAGGTCCTGGAAGTCGACATCCGCGTTTGGTGGATCAGCTCTGTGGCAATTTTCTGGCGATGTTTGAAATCCAAACGGGTGAGTCGTTATATTTTTGTAATTTCGATTTATTTGCCTGACTAAGACGGATAGTATCGACCTCCGGAGAAGGGGATTCTACGAAGAAGTAAAGTTGTGTTATCAATAGAACCTATAGTACAGAGCCTAGGTTTCATCTAGGGTCTAAAGCTAGATTACCTAAGAACTTAGTTATAAGTAATAACAAAAGACCAAGTCTCTACTAAATATTGCTCTATTAAATACCTCTATAAGTAGTATAAGCGCTAGCTACTCTTAAGATATACCTTAGTATATTAGATAAACTATATTAAATAAGTAAAGGTATTTTTAGATCTTAAAATTTACTTAATATAAAAACTTAAATTTCTACCTTTAGTAAAAATATAAGTAGTTAATAACTTTATTATTAAAAAAATAATCTAAACCTAGTATAGTAAAAGAAATATTTTAGTTTTATTATTATTATAGTAGTCTTTATTTAGTATACCTATTTAGCTATTTAGTATACCTCTATTAATAAGTAGTTAAAAAAGGAGTAAAATTATAGTAGATTTAAATAAGTTTAAGCTCGGCTATATAGTTTCTAGCTACCTAGGGTTTTCGGCTATCTATATTAATACTATAACCTATACTCTTAATACGTTTTTTCTCTATATATCTCTCTATAATAGATAATTATAAGCTAGCTATCGTAGAGGCTATATAAGCGTATAATAATAGTATTTTTATAAGTTAGTAGGCTACTACTAGAGTAAAAATTTTTTTTTCATTTTTTCTAAGACTAAAATAGATAGATATTACTAAATTATATACAAAAACAAGTAGCCTCTACTACTATATTGATAAAAAGGCGTTTAAATGTTATACTAGAGTATATAATATCCCTAGAGCTACGTTTTAGAATCGCCTAAATAGTATAATAAATAGTATAATATCTTATTAATAATAATAGTAATTAATACTAGATTAAGAAAAGTTTTTTTATTAAATAGATCTTTAAAGAAAATGTATAAGGAGTCTCTCTATCCTATCCTTATACGCGTAAGATAGCTAATTAAATTCTATATATAAATAGTAATCTAGTCTTAGTTAGCTACCTATAAGTTTTTTACTTCCTATACTATAACCTATATATTACTTCTATAGTAGGTAGGCTTATTAAGGCTACTTAATTAGTAGTAGTTATAATAGAATAGATATATGTATTTTTTAAGCTCTTTAAACGTACTTAAGTATACCTAAATATATAGATAAAAGATATATAGAATATAAATAAAATAAGTATTATATTAAGAGTATATATAAATATAAGAGTCTTTACTAATTTATTAAAGAAAAAAACTTATATTAAGTCGCTAGAGGATCGTAAGTAGGTCTTTATAATTAAGGCTATTTTAACTATAGGCTATAAACTATAGCTAGTTATTATTTTTAAAGGCTAGAGCTTATAGACTACTTAGTTCCTATTAGAAATAGTCCTTAGCTAGTTCTATACAACGTCTAAAAATAGCTAAACGTCTAATATAATAGGCCTTAAGTAGCTATAACGTATTTTCTTACCTTTAATAATTTTATAGCCTTAAGCCTATAAGCTATTAATTCTTAATAGCTATAGTTTATACGTTAATATTAAGTTCTTATAGGCCTATAAGTAAGTAAGAGTATAGCTACTATATCTATTTATATATACCTCTTACGTTCTATAGCCTCTTAATCTTACTTTTTTCTTTATTATAAAGTTAAAGTATTATAGCTAAATTTATAAGTTAGCTAGCTTTAATAAAATAGTACTTATTAAAAAAGAATACTTTATAACCTACTATAATAACGCGTAAGAGGACAGCCTTATAAAAAGAATTATTAAAATAAACTAAAAAGTAGCTAACTTAGTTCTATTTAATATAAAGTAAGTCTTTAGCTTTTTATAGGTTATAAATAGGCCTATTACGCCCTTAGCTTATAGCTTATCTAAATAGCTAGTAGATATAGTCTATTATACGCCCTAAAGGCCTTAAGACTTATATACTACCTAGTAGCTACTACTATAGTTAGAAATTTTATCTTATTTAACTAGGCTTATTTTTAGTAAAGTAGGTAAAGTACTTTTAAAGGTAAATACTAGAGTAGTAGGGCTAGAGGTAGAAAACTATTATTTAAAATATTAGCTTAAGACCCTATAGCCTTAGGCTAAGTATAGGTAAATTATTAAAAGCTTTAATTAATAATTTACTAAGGCTAATAGGATAGTTACTATAATAAACGAGGCTGCTGCTATATAGGCTAGAGAATTAGTTAATATAGTAGAAAGGCTAGCTATAATAACTACTATAGCTATAGTAGTAGCTGTAAGAATTTTAACTAGTAATAAGATAGTATAGAGTAAGTAATAGATATATTTAATAATAGACAAATTGCTAGCCTCTAAAGTAGCTACGATTCCTCTATATAGGCGAGACATTATATAATCTTTAATAAACTATTTTAAATTAGTATAATATTAAGTAGTTTAAACTAATAACTTTTATATTATTTTTTTTTAGACCTAATACTTATCTTAAATATTATTTTAGAGTAGAAAGTCTTATAGTAGTTTAAGTTAGTTTAATTTAAACTAATTTAGGCTATTTAAATTTTAAATAAGTAAAAAATACTACTTATATAATACTTTAGTAAGGTAGAGTTTATTAGTATATTATAATTAGTTAGCCTTTAGTAACTAGTTTTAATATAGCTTAAACTTAGTATACTTAATATAACTTTATATAATAACTTTAGAACTTTTACTTTTTATAATATTATAACTTTTTATAAGTTTTTACTTAATAATCTACTATAAAGTTTTATATTTTAATTTAAGCTAATTTAATATAAACTAAAACTAACTTTTATATAGTCTTTTTATTTCTATCTATTTATATACTTTTATATTATTTCTACTTTTATACTTTATAGCTTTATACTTTAGCTTATTTTTAACCTAAATAAACTTTTTATATACTACTTTACTTTAATTTATACTAATTTAGCCTAGTATAATTAAACTTTATAAGCTAATTTATATATACTATTTAAATATTACTAAGCTAGTTACTACGTACTATAGCCTATACTTTTACTATATTTAAAAATAAAGTACTAATATAAGTTTTATAAAAGCTAATATTAACTATAGTTTTTTTAATATATCTATAACCTATAATCTTTATAAAAAGAGTAACTAATTTAACTAGTATATAGCCTACTATAAGTTAGACTTAGTAGATTATTTTAAAATAGTATTATTTAATATAATTTAGACTATATTAAAGTTAATATTCTAAAGTTTTTATTAAGTACTAAGTTAAGGTAGCTATAGTTAGTTATATACATTAAACTATTAAAAGTTTTAATAATATTACTACTAATAACTAAGTTAATATAGTTATATAAATTTTATATAATATAGCCTAAGACTTTATAGAGACTTAGAAAAGGTATATATTAGTATATTTTAAACTAAGTTAGCTTTAATATTAGTAGTTATTATAAAGCTAATAGTATTTACTACTTTTTATATAATAGTTTTAAAGGTATTACCTAGTTAGCTATAAAAAGTAAAGTTTATAACTATTAATAATATAATTAATAGTAATAATAATACTTTAAAGTATTTAAAAAATAATTCTCTATAAGTAATATATTTAAGTTATACTTATTTAAACTTTACTAATTTATTATTTTAAAAAGTAACTAGGTTTATTAAAAAAGTCTATAAGTTAAGGCGTTATATTAATAGTAATACTTAAGTAGTATAATATAGTTTAAATTAATATAAGTTAGTCTTACTATAGTTTAATTAGTAAAGTATAAATTATCTTAAATTTAAAATTATAAATTTAAGTCTTATTAGTATCTTTTAAACTATCTTAGTATAACTAAATTTTTTTTTTAATTTTATAATAGTTCTTTATTTTTATAAAATAAAGTTATATACTTTAGCTAGTAGTAGTTTTTAATAAATATAAAAAATTCTTTTTAATTTACTTTATTTTACTTTAAACTAAATTAAAGTTTCTAAAAAAAAAAAATTCTTTTTTAAGTTTAATAATCCTTATAAGGAATTCTTAAGTCTAGTAATAATTTTTTATAATAGTACTATTAAACTTTTTAAAACCTTTATTAAAAAAAAATAAGAAAAAGTAGCTATTTTTAAAGTACTATACTATTTTTAAAGTAATTTAAAATAATTTAGGTTAATTTTTTTTTTTTTAGTTAAAATAAATATTTATAATTCTATTTTATACGCTTTTACTTTTTAAGTTTAATACTATACTTTTTCTAAAATATATATAGTATATTATTACTTTATTAAGACTTAATTTTTAAGAGTTCTTCTTTACTAGGTAGCTTTTTTATTTAACTAAATATTTTTAAACTCTTACTAAGTTTAGGCGTTAATTAATAACTTTTTTAATCTTATATATATTATTACTTAATTTATAAAGTATATTTTAAATTTAAATATATTAATATTCCTTTAACTTAAAACAGCTCTAATAAGGATATATAAAAAATAAAGTAGATTACTTTTAGCCTTAGTATAGTAATTTTATATATATTATTTAAAATTTTCCTTTTAACTATTTTTAGACTAATAAATTTTTAGTTTAGTTTATTTTTAAGTTATTTTAAAGTAATATAGTAATTAAATAATATTATTTTATCTCCTTTTTAAAAGGTTTTATAGAGTTATTTTTTATTAGTATATTTTTTTTAGTATATAATTATATTTTAAATTTTTTTCTTATACTTTACTTAAAGTATAAGAATTTTAGCTATAATACTTTTATTTAGAAGCGCCTCTCCTATATTTAGTAGTCTTTTTAGTTAATTAAAGCTATATAAATTAGCCTTATAGTAAGCCTAGAAAGGTAATATATCTATAGTTATATAGACGCTATTATTATAGATAAACTCTATAATAGATAACTAGTAGACTTGATTATTTTATTTAAAGTTATAAAAATATTATAGGTACGCTTTAAGCGTTTAGTTTTACCTTTTAGTTTATTTATTTATTTCTAAGTAATAAGTAAAAGTTAAAACTTTTTTTAAATTAGTATAGTATAAAAAAGTCTTTTAAAACTTTAATATTATTAGTTATTTTTAGTTTATAAAGATTTTTTCTAAGTAGCTATAAAGCTTAATAACTTTATATAGTAAATAATTAGTTAGCTATTACTATTCCTACTATTATTATACTTTACCTATTATATATCTTAAAATTTTTATTTATAAATACTATTATATTATCTTATTATAGTATTTTTTAATAATATTTAAAAAACTATTATATTACTTATTTAGTTATAGTTAGTTAAAGTATTTAGAATCTATTAATTATTATTATTTAAGTAAAGCTACTACGCTAAGGCTATATAAGTTAAACTACTATAATATAGGTAGCCCTTATTCAGTACACCTATTCTGTTATTCAGTATACCTATATTAATAAAATTTAAAAGTATTAAAAAGGGTATAAAATTATAGCAGATTTAAATAAGTTTATAGTATAAAGTAATATTTAAAACTTACTTAGTAACTAGTACTAGAATAACTACTATACTAATATAACTACTAGGTAAGGTATAGTTACCTATATCTACTATATAGAGGGAGTAAGGAAGTAGCTACTTATATATAACCTACCTACTATCTATAGTAGGCTATTATCTTAGGTATAAAAGCCTCTAGCTACTAGCGCTATTTAGCGCTTATTAGTATAATATACCTTTAAACTATAATTTTAGTACTACTATTAAGCTTTCTATTTATATATATACCTACGCGATACTATCGTACGTAATTTAAGTAATTTTATAAATTATTTTAATAATTTCTTATTAATTATACCTAAAATTAAGTAATTTAGATAAGTTTTAAAGAGTATAGTATAAGTATAAGTAAGCTTACTAATATTATTATTTTAATATTTATCTACTAAGCTGTTAGCTAAGGCTATATAAGAACTAATACTAATATTAGAAGTAAATAAATTATATACTAATAGTATTACTAAGTTATATATAAGTATCTACTTTTTTACTCTCTTTATATAGTAGGTATAGGTAACTATACCTTACCTAGAGCTAAGTTAAAGTTAACTTAGTTACTAAGTAACTTTATTATAAACTTATTTAAATCTACTATAATCCTAATCTTTTTTAACTTTAAATTTTATTAATATAGATATACTGAATAACAGAATAGGTGTGCCGAATAAGGGCTACTATAATATGTAGTATTAAAATAAATTCTATAGTTATTAAAAATCTTTAAATAATATTTAGTATTTATAAATACTTAAAAAAAATAAGTATACTATAAAAATAGTAATTCAGTAAAGTTAATAGTAATAACTTTTTTATTATTATATTTTACTAGTTTTATAAAGAGATTATTATACTTATAGAAGCTAGTAGGCTTAGAGATCTGTTCTTTTTATATTTTATTAAAGCTATAAACGTTCTAGATAATATTATAAAAATATTTAAAAATAATAAAAACCTCTTTTATAGCTATTAGGTTTAGATTTAGAATTATTTTGAAGATAGAATAACTAACTTTAGTAAATACTATATTATAAAATTATCTTTAAAAAGTCTAGGTATAATAGTAAATTAAATTTTTTTTTTAATTTTTTTTAAAATATTTAATAGAATAATATTTAGTAGATAATTAAATTAATATATAGATACTATATATAAAAAATAAGAAGTTATAAAACTTTATAATATAGGCTTATATATCTTTTCTATTAGTACTTAGTATTATAGTCTTTATACTATCTTTAAACTTACTCTCTTTATATATAAAAGTAATTTTTATTTTATTATTTTTTTTGAGTTTAGGTATAGCTAGATTAAGCTAGCTTTTTAGTAATATTTATTCTAAAGGGTTTTTAGTAGTAGCTTTATTACTAAGCTGTATATAATAAAAGTTGTAAGCGGCTGAGTTCTAGGAACCTAAGATGCTAAATAGAATACAGATAAATTTAATAAGGAGCTTAGTTCTAGATCTTAAGTACTAAATCCTAAGAAAAAGAGTTCTAAGCTAGAGCTAGTTAAGATAGTTTTAAAACTTTAAACTTTAAAGTTCTTTAATTAAATATTTAAAGCTTTACTTATTATAAACTCTCTTCTTTTTTTTTAAAAGAAGTAAAGTCTAAAAAAGTAACTCTTATAAATTATAAAACTTTTTAAAGTTAGTTACTTTACTATCTTTTATATCCTATTTATAAGTTAAAGTAATTTTTAAGACTTTTTAAATATTTAGGCTTTTTTTTTATAACTCTTTTTTAACTTTCTTAAGTAAGTTCTTTATAACTAAGTTTATTTTATACTATATTTACTTAACTAAAAAAAGCTTACTTTTTATATTAGTAGCGTTTAGTAACCTTTTTAATTTCTTTTTATACTTTAAACTTAGCTATATTTAGTTCTTTTATATTTTTAGTTATTACTTAGCTTTATAAAGTAAGATCTTATAAGTTAGCTTTTAACTTTAAAGTATAATATTTAAGTTTAATATACTTTTTTAGTATTTTTTTAAATTACTTATTACTTAGTTAGTATTATTTTATTTAAAGTATTCTTTATCTTTTATATTATAGGTTATATTCTAAAAAAGATAATAATAATATACTTACTCTTTTATTTTAAACTTTTTCTTTAATATTATTATATTTACTTTTTTTTTTTACTATTCTACTTTTATATTATACTTTATTTATACTTTATTCTTAGCTTTTTTTTTTAAGTATAGCTATTTTTTAAGTTTTACTATAATAACTAAAAGATTTAGAATTTTTCTTTTATTTTTAGGCCTTAAGCTTTATATAGCTTTACTATTTTATTTAAAAACTTTAAATATAATATTTTTTTATTTACTTTAGCTCCTTCTAAGAAGAAGAAAAAAAAGTAAATTTTAAAAATTACTTTTAAGTTTTTACTTAATAAGACCTCTAATAAAGATAATATTTTAGTAATATTTTTATATTTTTTAATATATATTTTTTTACTAACTTTTTTAGGTCTTTTTATATAAGAAACTTTTATACTTATAGTAACCTTTTACTTATTATAATAAAAATAAAACTTTTTTTAAACTTATTTATACTTAGGATAATATAGTAAAAGAGATTAATTATATTTTTTAAAACTCTAAAATATACCTTAACTATATCTCTTTTATTAACTAAAATAAATTAGATATTTACTAGCTTTAAGTAAATAAAAAGTACGTTAAAGCTTATATTTATTATACTAAGTTTAATAAAAAGTACTTTTTTATTACTAAGTACTTAAATAAAAATAAGTAAAATTTTATTTATAACTACTTTTTTTATACTATTTAAAAAATTATCTTCTTTAACTATATTAATAGTTTTAAGACTTATTATTTTTATACTAAAGTTTAAAAGCTTATTAAAACTATTAAAAAAAAAGTTAAAAATTTTACTAAATTTACTTTTTATTTTTTTTAGCTTTTTATATATTATTTTACTTTCTTTACTAGTACTTTTAATTTAAAGTTTTTAAAAACTTTTACTATTTTAAAAAATATTTTTAAAGTTTTTTAATAATATAGTAATAATATAGTAAAGTTTATAGTAAGTTTTTAAAGTTTTTAATTTTTAAACTAATTAATATTTTTTTAAAGTACTATCTCTAGTAGTTTTAAAAATTTAAGTAAAAAAATTAATAAACTAACTTATAAATTTTAAAGTAATAAATTTAAGACTAATATAACTTTATATAAAAGCTCTTATAAATCTTTTTCTAGTCTTAAAAATTTAAAAAAAAAATTTTTTTTTTTAAAAAAAATAATATAGCTTCTAAGGAGGCTAAAGGAAAAGTTATTAAAAATAACTAAAATTTAGTTATTCTTTTTAAGTTAGCTTTTAAGCTTTTATACTAGTACTAATTTATATTTACTTTTTATATACTAAATTTTATATATATATAAGTACTTTTTAAGTTTTATTTTTAGAGTTTTTATTCTTTAAATTAAAATTTTTACTTACTAATTTATCTTTTTTACTATTTTTATAACTTTTATTTAAACTTTTTAACTTATAAATTTAAGATTTTAATAAAATCTTAAAATCCTAAATTTTAAGTAAACTTTTTATAAATTATTTTTTTTAACTTTTACTAAGTAGCCTTAAGTTTATATTTAAAATATATTTTAAAATTTTTTAGTTATATTTTAAAGTAAAATTTTACTAAAAAACTTAAGCTACTAATTTAAGTAAACTTTAAAATATTCTTTTTTTATAAAGAAATTTTTTTTTTAAGTTTTTTTTTTACTTATTTTTTTCTTTTTTATTTAAAGTAGTACTATATTTTAAGTTATTAACTTTAGTACTCTTTTTATATAAAAAGTTTAAGTTATAATAAAAATTTAAAGAGGTTTCTTTTAAAATTTAAAAGTAATCTTTTTTTTTTATTTTTTAAACTTTTAGTAATTTTAAACTATCTATTTAGAGTCTTTATTTTATTAAAGTTTTTCTTTAATTTTTAAGTAAGAGTTTAGTAACTTTTTTATTTAACTAAATATATTAAGACTTTTTTATAGCCTTTTTTTTTATATTATTTAATTATAATATCTTATACTAAGTACTTTAGTACTCTATTTACTTTAATTAATTTTAATTACTAGTTATTAGTATTTTAGCTAAAAAGTAAGTTACTTAAATAAAAGTAAAGTTAATTTATATAAAATATATTATAAATTCTTAGTAAAGTATCTAACTTTATATTATATAATAAAATAATTCTTTAAATAGTAAACTTTATATTTTTCTAATCTAGCTTTTTATTTAGGTATTTATTAAATAATTATTTTTTATACTATAGCTAAACTTTATTTCTTATTTTAAAAATTAAAAATTCTTAATAGTATTAATTAACTTATTATTTTTATTCTTACTAAGCTTTTACTATATTACTTTATATAAACTTAAATATTTTTTTAAACTTTTAAACTAAAGCTTCTACTATCTTTTTAGGATTTAAAAATATTTAGTACTTATTTACTACGTTTATTTTACTATTTATCTAAGTAAAATTAATATTATATTTATAAAAATAAAAAATAAGGCTAACTTTAATTAAAGTAGCTAGCTATCTTTTAATTATAATCTAAGCTATTAAATATAACTTTACTTAATTTTTTTAACTTTAATTTATAAAAGCCTTAAGATAGTTTTTTACTATAAAGTTTATTCTTTTAGTAAAGCTATTAGTTTAAAAGTATAAAATAGTAGATAATTTTTTATAAATTTTTAGCTATTTATTAAAGTAAGCTTAGAAGTTACTTATAAACTAAGATTCTTTATTTAATATAATAGTATTAAGTAACTAGTAGTAGACTACTACTTTTTAAATAAATATAATTATAATATATTTTATATTAATTTTCTAGAGAAAGGCTAGAACTATATCTTTATTAAAATAGTTAATAATAACTATAAAATATTTATAGTTATTATTTTTTAAAAGGCTTATAATAAAGTCTATAAAGATTTCCTTTTAAGCTTAGTTTAATAGTAGTAGTAAATAAAAAAAATTTCTTTTTAGTTTATACTATAGTTTTATTTTACTATAGATATTATAGTTTTAAAAAAAAGTTCTAATATTATTTAATATACTTAGTTAGAAAAAATTTCTAGCTAAGATTTTATAAATAAATTTTTTTTTTAAATAATTAGTAATTAGAAAGTTATATATCTTTAAAATAAGTTTTATTTATAAAAACTTAAAAATAAGTACTTATTTATATTTTTAATAAGTTAATTTTTTTTTAAAGTTTAGTTTATACTTTACTAAAGAGACTATAAGTTTAAAGTAAAAAGGGAATTTTTTAGCTTTATTCTTTAATACCTTTATAACTATTTAGTAAATAAAATTTTTTTTATTATAATATTTTATAAGTCTTTAAGACTTAGTTTAAAAGTAGGCTTTAAAAAGGTATTTAAATTAAGTAATAAGTAAACACGTATAGGTATAAACTTAAAAAAGTAATTATTAAATTTTAGTAATAATTTTTTTACTAATATTTTTATTATTAGTATTAAAGTAGTTTTTAATAAATTATCTTTTACTAGTATAAAGAGTTAAAAGTAGTAAAATTTAACTTATTTATTTATAGTATTCTATAGAAGATCTTACTCTCTTTTAGATAATATATTAATTTTTTTATTTTATTTTTTAGAATAGTATTTAAAGGTTATATTAATTTAGCTTAAGATATTTAACTAATAAATATATTATTTACTTAGCTAATATACTATAGTAAAATACTAAAAGTTTTTATAATTAGTAAAAACTTTTATATAAGAAATAGCTTTAAGCTTACTATTTTATTCTTTTATATACTTAATAACTATTAGAAGTTCCTTATTATAAATAGTATAATTATTTTTTATAAAAGTATTTTTAGTAGAAAAATAACTAATAGTTTTTAAAACTTTATTTTTTTTAAACTAAAAAAGAGTCTCTTTAGTTACTTATTTAAAAGTATTTACTTTTAAAATTATTTTTAGTAATAAATTAAAATAAGTAAGTACTAGTTTAATAATAAATATAAATTTTAAGTTTTTAAAAGTTTTTTACTAAGTTTTTTTTTAACTAAACTCTATTTTTTTTTTAATTAACTAAGTAAAAGAAATAGCTAGTTTTAAAAAGTTCTTAATAAACTAGTAGTAAAAGTTTATAAACTTAATAAAACTTTAAACTTTTTTTATTAATTTTAAAACTTTTTATTTTTAAATAGCTTTAACTTTCTTTAGGTTTATATAATTTTTTTTTTTAGCTTTTATAATAAACTTTAAGTATTTTACTTTTTAGATACTAAACTTAAATTTTTTAATATTTAGTTATAGTTTAGCTACTTTTAGTTTTTTTATTACTTAGTAAACTTTCTTCTTATAGTCCTTCTAAGAGCTAAATAAGTAAATTAGTATATTATTAATAAATACTAAGTAAAAATTATTAAAGTATTTTTTTAGTATTTAATTAATATAATACTAAAAAGTACTTAGTATATTTATAAGGCTAAATAGAATTACTAGCTACTTAAATAGTTTAAAGTAAATTTAAAATACTATCTTTTACTTATTACTTTTAGCTATCTAAATTTTATAAAAAGCTTAAATTATATTTAACTTAGTAAACTATTTAGCTTTACTAATCTAAAAAAAAGTCTCTTTAATAAGTAGTAATAAGTAATAGTTTTTTACTAAAATAATATTTAGTATATAATAGTCTATATAGAAGTAGAGTCTACTTTTTAGTTTTTTAATAAAAAGTACTAAAATAATAGTATTTAATTAATTTACTTAGATAAACCTATAGTTAAGATAAGAAGTAAGCTATTATTTTAAAACTAAGAGCTTTTCTTTTAATATACTATAAAAAAAGCCTTAAAAAATTTCTTAAGCTTTTTTATTTTTTTTTATTATTTTAATATAATAGTCTACTATTAAGCTATAGTATAGAGCTAGTTTATTTACTTTTAACTAAAAAAAAAAGCTAGTTAAGTTTTTTATAAATTTAAATAGTTTCTCTTTTAGGTCTATTTATTTCTTTAGAGTTAAAGCTTTTTAAATATTAGCTATAAAAGTAGTAAAAACTTATAGCTTTTTTAAGCTTTTTTTATTTTTATATATAAAAGTTATAAATACTATAATAATTACTCTTTTTAAATTTTTTTTAAAAAAAACTTTTTTTTTACTTTAAATACTTACTTTAGTTTTATAAAAATAAATAAACTTCTTTACTAAAGCTAAAGTAATTTTATTTTAGTTTATTTATAGTTTTTTAAGAATAATATTATAGTCTCTTTCTTTATTAGTAATATATAGCTATACTATTTTAATATACTTTTTAATATCTAATTTTATTTTTAATACTTTAGTAACTAAAGACTTTTTTTTTTATATTTTAAAAACTATTTTTAGTTATTAAAGATTAATATATAAGAGTTTATATTTATAAGTAAATTTTATAAAGATAAACTTAAAAGTAAAGTACCTAGAATTAATAAATATTAAACTTATATTAATTTTATTAATTAGTAAGTATATAGTTATTAGTATAAAATTTAGCTACTTTTTTTAAAAAGTATTAAAGCTTTTTCTTTTATTTATATATTAGAACTCCCTACTTTTCTCTTATCTATAATAATAAATAATAAATTTTAATTTTCTAATTTACTTTTAGTTATAACTTTTTAAGTATTATTTTTATCTTTAATAGTAATAAAGTAAGCTTTTATAAGCTAAACTATAAGACTATATTTATACTTACTAATAAAGTAGTCTAATCTTTTATAGTAAATATACTTTTTATTTTACTTCTAAGTAGTAATAGTTTATATATTAACCTACTTTACTATTAGTTTTTTATCTTAGACTTTCTTAGTATAAGCTAAGGTAAATTCTTAGTTTATATTATCTTTATTATTTTTATTTTCTTTTAATTTCTTTCTACTAGTATATTTACTATTTTTACTTTTCTTATCTTTATTTTAATATTACTATTAGAAAGTAAAGTAGCTTTAGTAAAGGTTTTTATCTATTTATATAACTTAGTTTATAAAGTTTTAAATTAACTAGTATTTAAAAATATTTATAAAAACTATATAAGTATAAAAGTTAGTATAAATAGCTTAAAAGTAAATACTTTTTAGTATTAGATTATTATTAACTTTTTTTATATTATTTATATACTATATAAAATTAAAGTTAAAGAATTATAGTAAAAAACTTTTCTATTAGATATAAGTATATAGGTAAGTTTAAGCGTACTCCTTTACTAAAAAGTCTATATATTATTTAATAAAAAAAATCTAAAACTTATTTAAAAAAGCCTCTTAATATTTATTAAAGTATAAAGTTTTAATAGTTACTATAGCTTTCTTTAGTTATAAGTATATATAAGCTATTTTTTTTAAAGTACTTTTTCTATTAAAGTTATTATTAATTTTTAACTTTATTTAAACTTAGAAGTATTTTTAGTTTAAATATATTTTACTAAATACTTTTAAGTTTAAAATTTTTATTTACTAAAAGCTATAGTCTCTCTAGGTATATATTATAAATTATAAAGCTTAATATTATACTTTTACTTTTACTAATCTTTTCTCTAAAGCTAAGATTTTATTATTTTTACTAATTTTTAAGACTATCTTTTTTCTTAAAAGAGGTATAATTTTAGGTAGTTTTTAGCTAAGAGTATATAATTTCTTTTTACTACTCTTTTAAAGTTACTTTATTTAGATTTAGTTTACTAGTTTAAATACTAGCCTAAGTTTATAGTTTATATTTTTTTTTAATACTCCTCTATTCTAGAGGCGATATTATAATAAAATTATAATTTTATTATTAGAAACTCTAACTATTTTTAATACTAATTAGGTAAGTTACTTTATAGATAGTAATTAGGTATTTATTAACTATTACTAAGTTTATAAGAACTATTTTTTTTTACTCCTTATAAGGTAGTACACGTATAGTTATATCTTTAATAAAATTTCTATTAGTCTTATAATATTAAGAATTTTTCTAAAAAATAGTAATAATTAAATTTAATATAAGTAGCTAAGTTCTAAGAATCTAAGATACTAAATAGAATATAAATAAATTTAATAAGGAGCTTAGTTCTAGATCCTAGGTACTAAATTCTAAGAAAAGGGGTTCTAAGCTAGAGCTAGTTAGGATAGTTTTAGAGCCTTAAACTCTAAGGTTCCTTAACCAAGTATTTAGGGCCTTGCCCATTACAAAAGTAATTTTTATTTTATTATTTTTTTTGAGTTTAGGTATAGCTAAATTAAGCTAGCTTTTTAGTAATATTTATTCTAAAGGGTTTTTAGTAGTAGCTTTATTACTAAGCTGTATATAATAATAGATTAATAAAGTAGTTAATAAAGTAGATATAGTATTTAGGATTAACTAGTATCTAATACGTATTAAAGTCGAGATTATAGTACGTTTAAGTATAGTAAAGTAAGACTACTAAGCCTTATAGCTATACAGTTTACTAAGTACTATAGTATATACTATAGCTTATACTACTAAGTATCCAGATAGCGACTATTATAATACTTAGTAAAAGTTCTTTAGTAGCTTATAGAAATTATTAAAAATATACTTAGGTAGATAGTAGTAAGTTATAGGGTACGCTAGCTATAAGCTATATATAAAATTTACTTTTAGGCTATTAATTTATCTCTTTATTTTTATTACTTTTTATTTTATTTAGTAAGTAATTATTAAAACTATCTTATATATAGCTGTCTATTATATTATCTATTACGTAGAGATTACTCCTATTAGTAAATACTTCTTTAGTATTTACTTATTATATAGAGATTATCTATATTACCTATTATATATAGATTATTCTTATTATCTATATCCTATTAGTAAGTACTTCTCTAGTATCTATCTATTATATAGAGATTATTTACGTCGCCTATTATATAAAGACTAAGTCTACTATTTATATTACCCCTTATATAGAGACTAAGTCTACTATTTATATTATATATACTATAGTTAAGTTACTTTATAAGGTTATCTAAAGCTATTAAGTAAACGTTACGCATATTGTTCTAGGCCCCTAATACTTAGCGTAGTTAAAAAACAAAAAAGAGACTATTTTAAATTATAATACTATAACCTTACTACTATATATTAAGGACCTCTACTTATTAATAAAGTAGGCCTAAAAATAAAGTTTTTAATAGCTAAAAGTGTATCTAGTATTACCTAAATATCTATATTTAGTTTAAATAAGTTAGCTTATTTATAATCTATTACTAGTATATTATTTAGGGATATTTTTATTAAAAATTAGTATATAGACTAGAAAGGTAGATTAGAGAATAAAAGTATCTTTTTTAAGACTAGTAGCTTAATAATCTAGCTAAGTATTAATTATATTATCTATAGTAGATATTAGTTTATATAAGAAAAGATCTTAAAAAGTTTAAAGAATTAGTTTATATATATATAGTTTATATTATTAGGGAATATAAGGCGCGTCTTTAAGTGTTACTTATAGTAGTTAATATAGAGTAGTATATTATAAAAAGTATAATAAGTATTATTAATACTAAAGGTAACTATATTATAGTAGTACTAATAAAGTAATTAAAATTAGTAATATTACTAAAAGAATATTTTTATAAAGTACTTTCTAGAGTATAGGACTATTAGAGAATTAGCGTTAGTATTAATACTTATAATATTAGCTAAGAGAACTTTAGTATTTTACTTATCTACTTATACTATCTAGTTTATTAGCATCCTGCCTTATACGTATTACCTACCTATAATAACCCCTTAGAGTATACGATATAATATTTAATAGTAGTCTTTGATAGTATTTTATTTTATTATAATATAAATTTTTTTAACTCTTTTTTTCTTTTATTAAAATAAAGAGTAAAATTATTTTATTAAACGTTACTTTTAATAGATAAGTTTCTTTTTTTTTAAATTTTTTTTTTAAAGCTAGCTTTATAGTATAGAAGGTTATAATAGTATATAAGTTGAAAATAATAATTTTAAAAAAAGGATTTTCTTATAAAAAGCTACTAAACTTTATTTATATTTATAAAAATAACTCTAGAGCCTAATATCTAATATAATGTAACTATTTTTTATAATAAAAAATAATAATAGATAATAAAACTTTTATAACTTTTAAATATACTTAGAGGTTTACTATAGTAATATTTATATAAAAGTATAAGTTTAGCTAGAAGTAGTCTAGTAATATACTAATAAAAAATTTATTAATTTTTTTTATCTATTTTAAATACTGTAAGGGGCTGCCTTGATGGCTTGAGTGCAGGGTAACAATGAGTAAATTCGATAGAGAGCTATAAGGGCTCTTAGGCAGGCTCTTAAGAATAGCCCCTATGCTAAGGTCTAGGCAGGCCTTTATATTATAAGGTGTTATAACTATAGTATAGTATTCTTAACTACTATAAGTACTAAGGGAGTATCTAAGTAGTACTATTTAGTAGTAAGGCTAGGGAAGAATAAAAAAGATACTAAGGCTATCTAGCTAAGGCTTTAGGGGCTTAAGGGCTTAGCTAAAGGATACTAAGGCTAACTAGCCGAGGCCTTAAAGGCTTAGTCTATAATAATACCCCCTTATTAAAGTTAGGCCTATTTAAAAAAGGTAAAAAGAAAGTGTATAATAGTAATAGTATATAGCTAGGCTTAAACGTAGGTTAAAAAAGGTAAGAAGGTAACTAAGTTAACCTATCCTATTAATACTTTAGTATATAATTAAAATAAGTTACTTAAAAGTTAACTTACTTTTAACTAGTTTCTTACTTAGGTATCTTTATATAGTATACTTTAAGGGTAAAAAGAAAAATAATAGTAATAAAGAATAGCTAGGTTTAAACCTTAGGGTAAAAAGTAAATAACCTCTATATATATAGTTATATAATAGTATTATACTATAAGACTATTACTTAACTAAATATATATAGATTATTTACCTTTAAATAATTATTTTACGTAATAGCTTTATAATACTTAGATAAATAGGTTAATAGTTTTATTATATTTTTATTTAGTTAGAGCTTTAGCGTTTATAGCTCTAAAAGTAAGTATAATAGTAAAAAGGTAGGAAAATAAAAATACTCTTAAGTACTTAGCGTAGTTCTATACTATACTACTAAAGCTTTTATATTTATAAACTCTAAAGTAGATTCCTAAGTAAGTCTTTTATAGTCTTTCTATTTAACTAAGAGCTAATACTAGAATCTACGTCTATAGTAACGTTTCTATTTATTTATAATTCTTTTAATAAAGTATTTAGGCTCTCTATTAATAATAATAGGCTTTAGTTAGTAGTTTATTAATAGTTAACTTAGTAGTAGGTTGCTAGTAGTAAGGTATAGTCTATTTATATTAAAGACTTTTTTAGTTTTACTTAGTATATCTAACTTAATAGCGTACGTTCTAACGAGCTTAATAACTATATACTTTAAGTTCTTTTAGTCTAGCTTTTTACTTATATATATAGTCTTTATATACGTTCTAAATATAAGCTATACTTTATTATCTACTTATAGTTATATAGCCCTTTTATATCTTTTATTAGCCTATTTTTTTTATTTTTACTAATTATTCGCTATTAACGCGTAAGTAAGATTAAATACTTTATTAAGTTTATTTATAATTACTAAAGTTTTTTTCTTATTTAACTATAAAGTTTTAGTTATCTTAATAGCTAGACGGGACTATAGAGGGTTTATATAATATTTATATTAAAGGAAGAAAAGACTTATTTTTATTACTACTGCTTTTTATACTTTAATAGCTATTATAGTTATTCTAATATATTTTACCTAGTCTTTCTAATCCTACGTAATATACGTATGTAGGTAGGCTTTAATAGTAAAATTTATCCTCTCTATTAAACTATTAGTTTATAGATAATAAACTATTAATAATTTATAATTAATACTATAGAGCTTATAAAGTATTATTTAAAATTTACTAATAAATTAAGTTCCTTTATTTAAAATAATAGTATCTAGTAACTAGTAGTAAGTAACTATAAACTAAATAAAGGTATTAACTATTATAGTAACTTTAATATTTAGTAATAGAATAAAGACTATATCCTTACTTAAATAATTTATAATAACTATTAGGTTTATATAGCCTTTACTTTTAGGTAGTTTAATAATAAAATCTATTAAGATCTCTTTTTAGATCTATTCTAGTAATAGTAATAGTTTTAGTAGTTTATAAAAGCTATCTTACTAAGGTTTTATTTATTTATAAGTATTATAGTTCTTAATATATTAATAGATATTATTTAATATATTTAGCTAGAAGAAATCTTATATAACTACTTTATAAGTAGAGTCTTTTTTTAGATAACCTAAAGTAGATAAAGTATATATAGTATAAATAATTCCTATTTATAGGGATTTATTGTCTAAGACCTATTAATAATCTTAATATTAAAGATCTATATTAGTATCTACTAAATACTCTAAGATAAAGGCTTTTTAGCCTATTTCTAATAGGAACCTTTATTTACTATTTAGTATAGCCTACTAGGCCTATAAGTATACCTTATCTTTTATTTAGGTAGCTACCTACTATTCCTTAAATAATAGCTCTTCTAGATTCTATTTAGTATTAATAAAAGTACTAAAGGCCTTAATTTAAGTAGTTATAATAAGTATTAGGTCCTTATCCTTAGAGTTATCCTAATTATTAATAGTAATAGGTTTTAATAACTATATATATTAGTACTATAGTTATTTATCTATTATACCTTTAGGTATATCTTATTTATAATAAAAGAGAGTATTAGCTTTCTTATTTAGGTTTCTAAGTTAATAAGTAATAGCTATTTAGTATCTTCTTAAAATAAGAGACTACCTTATCTAGTAATTATTTAATTAATATAGTTTTATAAAGTACTTAAGGTTCTTATAGTCTATAATAATTATAAACTTCTTAACTAAGTAAAGCTCTATATCCTATTCTTTAAGGTAGTTAATTATAATAAGTAACTTTTTATTATATATTTTATAGTTAGCTTTATAAACGTTTATTTTTTTTAAGAAGTAAGTAACTAGGTAAAGTAACCTATTATTACTATACTATAAAAATACTCTAGAGGTTAATTATTCTAAAGAGTTTATTTCTAAAATAGTTTTATAATCTTAGTTAAATTAAGCTAGTACTAGCTTAGTAATAAAAATAGCCTTTAGTTTATTAAAAGTATTTTATTAATCTTTTTTTTAGTAGAAAGGAGTATTTAATTTTATTAAAGATATAAGAAGCGTAATTAGGCTTAAATAGTTTTTAATAAAGTACTAATAAAAGTTTATAAATCTAAGAAAACTATATATACCTTTTTATATACAAGGTATTTTTTATTTTTTAATAGCCTTAATTTTCTTAGAGTCTATATAAAAGCTTTTTTTTACTTTAATAATAAAGCTTAAGTACTTTATAAAAGTAATATTAAATTTATACTTATTAATATCTAATAAGAGGCTAGCTGCTTTTATAGTATTAAGTACTCTATTTACGTTCTTATAGTACTACCTAAGGGATCTATTAGTATAAATTAGTATATTATCTAGATATACTAAATAGAAATTATTAATATATTCTTATAGTATCTAGTTAATATAATACTAAAAAGTACTTAGTATATTTACTAGTCTAAAGAGGGTAACTATTTATTTATATAGGCTAAATTAGGTATAAAACGTAGTCTTCTACTTGTTTTCCTCGCAGATATAAATCTTATAAAAAGTAGTAAATATATTAATCTTTATAAAATATTTAGCTTTAGTAATATTATTTAGTATCTTCTAGATTAGAGATAGAGAGTAATAGTCCTTTTAAATAATAGTATTAAGGGCTTAGTAATCTACGTAAAAATATAAGCTTTTACCTAGTTTCTTAATAAATAATACTAATAAAGTAGTAAGTAAACTACTAATATAAATTTACTCTTTATTTAGTAGTAATATAAAGTATTTATAAAGAATAAAGAGTTTTCTCTAGCTTATATTATATAGAGGTCTTTATAGAGCTAGTTTCTCTTTACCTTTCTTATTTTTATCTATCTTAATTATATAGTTAATACTTAGCTAATATAAAGCTTATTTAGACGTAGTTTTAAGGTTAAATATCTACGCTTAATCCTTATAAGCTTTAGGTAGTAAAGCCTTATAGTTAACCTTAGCTTTAGGTACTAGTATTTTATTAATATTTACTATAGATACTATAAAGACTTAGATTATAGATCCTTTTTTCTTTAAACGTTATATTTATAATATATATACTATAGCTCTAATTTCTTAAGGCTTTAAGCTATTTTATTTAGGCCTTTTATTATAAGCTTAGAGGTAAATCCTTTATCTAGTTAAGTATACGTAGATAAATAACTTATAAGACGTAAATATAACTTTATATTTATTTATTTATAGTTTCTTAAGTATAATATTAAATTTAAAGTACTAATTAGCTATATATCTCTATCTATAGTCCTAGTATCTATTAATATTAAACTTAAAGTAAGCTACTTAGTTAATCTAGCTACTTTTTTTAATTCTAATAACCTTTTAGGGTATTATTTTTATATACTATAGGCAAGCTTTCTAAGTAAAGATTAAGCTAATTATAGTAAAAATAAAGTTACTAGAGTTAATTATTATTAAAGTATAATAATCTAAATTAACTAGAGTATCTATAACTAATACTTTACTTTATATATTAATCTTTTTAAACTAATTCTAATCTTTTTATATTTTACGCTTACTTACCTTTAGCTCCTACTTATAACTTTTAATAAAAGCTACTTTTTTTTTAAAAGCTTTTTACTAAAACTTTTATTTAAAGTATTATCTCTAAAGGATACTCTTTTAATAGTAGCTTTTCTACTACTTAAAGTTTTATTAGAGTAGTACTTACTTTTATCCTTTATTTTAGCTACCTTAGCTAAGATTACTTTTTAATTTTTAAGCTTTTTTAAGCTATTTTTAGTTAAGCTTACTTTTTTATAGTAATTTTAAGAGTAGTAGTTATTTTTACTATAGTTAAAATAAAGATTTTTAGTCTTATAGTAATCTCTTTTTTTATTAAAAAAGCTATTTTTACTAGTATATTTAATACTATCTATTTTATTATTTAATAGTAAATAGCTTTACTTCTTTATATAGTATAAGGATCTAGTATTACTTAAATAAAAACTAGTTCTTCTTACTAGCTTATTATAGATCTTATATTAGAATATATTATCTAATATCTTAATAGCTCTCTCTTAGAGTATAGTATATAAATTAATATAAATTCTTATTAATTAAGACTAAATCTTATCCTTTAGGCTATTTTAAAATAGTATTATCTTTATTATATTATTATTACTAAGGCTTATATATAACTACTATTCTTTAAAGTTATAGAGATACTCTCTAACCTTACGTTTATTCTATTTTATATATATAATCTTATTATAAGCTTATACTTTTATATAATAGTCTTTAAAATAAAAGTCTAGAAAGGTTTATAACTAATTAATATTATAGCTAGTCTTCTAGCTAGACTTTATAAAAGAAGTTATAATAGTATAAGCCTTACCTTTAAGGTAGCTATAAATATATTAGTAACTTAACTTTTATATTAAATAGTTATTTTAGTTAGTAGTAAATTTACTTATAATAGCTAGGCGCTAACTTAGGTACTTTAACCTTATACTATTAAATCTTTAAAGGTTAAGAAGGCGCTTATAACGTTTTTTAGTTAATTTTTTTATATTAAGGGCTATTAGTAACGTTATTAACTATAGTAGTAATTAAGTTTTAGCTTAGTTATAGAGAGCTAATAGTTCTTAGGTTTAGGTCCCTAGTAGGTCTTTAATAACCCCTTTTCCTAAAGAATTCTATATTAAAGATTCTAGCGTTAATATTAACGCTATCCTTAATATAAGTAGATATTAAATTATTTCTTTAATACTAGCTATAGCCTTTAAGGCTTTTTCCTTACTATAGCCTTACTCCTTTACCTAAAGCTAAATACTAGTAAGAGCTTTATCCTAAGATCTACTAGCTAAGATATCTTAAATATAGAATTTAAAAAGCTTAATAATATTAATAGGTAGATATATTATTAGCCCCTTATACTAAAAGGCTAAATTATATCCTTTTATACTAAGTACTTAAGTACTAATCCTTTAATTAAGCTATTCTTCTAAATTTAATATAATAATAGGATCCTAAAGATACTACTATTATTATTTATATAAGTATAGTAGTAAGACTTTATTAGGTACTATTATTTAAGCTATACTACGTAGGACTATAGTAGTTATAACTATATCTTTATTTTCTTTAATAACCTAAGGTATAAGCCTTCCTAAGTATTAATTAATAGCTTATCTTACTAATAGCTAGCTATTAGTTTACTATTAAACAGGCTTTAAAGGATAACTTAAGAAGCTACTTAAAGCTTAAGAGATTACGCGTCTTAAGACTTTTTAATCTTAAAAATCTAGTATCTATAAAGCTTAGTATATTATATTAACTAAGACTTTACTTAATAGGCTCTCTACCTATAAGGCTTAATATAATACGTTAATTAAGGCTTCTATAAATAGTATTTACTAGGTAATAGGCTAAGTTTAGATTAAGCTCTAAAGGGCTATAAAGAATTAAAAGTATAATACTTATATATTATAAGATAATTAAATTTAAATATAAGGGGCTGCCTTAATAGCTTAAGTATAGGGTAATAATAAGTAAATTTAATAGAGAGCTATAAGGGCTCTTAGGCAGGCTCTTAAGAATAGCTATACTAAAGTCTAGGCAGGCCTTTATATCGTAAGGTATTATAACTATAGTATAGTGTTCTTAACTACTATAAGTACTAAGGGAGTGTCTAAGTAGTGCTATCTAGCAGTAAGGCTAGGGAAGAACAAAAAGGATACCGAGGCTATCCGGCCGAGGCCTTAGGGGCTTAGGGGCTCAGCCAAAGGACACCGAGGCTAACTAGCCGAGGCCTTAGAGGCTTAGCCTATAACAAATACTTATGTATATAGGCGGATAAGGTAATATAAGATAATAAGTAAAAATTAGGCTATTTTTAGTATAGTTTTAACTAAAGTATAAAAATAGTAGCTCTATACTATAGTATAATATAAATAAATTTTAGTAAGATATATATAGTTTACTAGTAAGTTATAGTAAACTTTAAAATACTAATACTAAAGGCTAAACTATACTACTTAATATTAATTATACTCCTAAAATAAGAGTATAAGTATAATATAAAAATTATAAAGTTTATTCTAAAATAGTAAAAAAGATATAAAAGAGTTTATATACCTAAACTAGATACTAGACAAACTATTTAAAAACTATATATAAATCTATATATATACTATAGTAGTAAAAAGTACTTTATTTATTAATATAAAAATATAATAGTATTATATACTATAACTATAGTAAAGATAAGCTAAGTAAAAGTAATTAAAAATTAATTTTTTAAACTTTTAGTAAGAGTCTATTTTTTTTATTTTTTTTATAATTTTTCTAAGACTAAAAAGATAGGTATTACTAAATTATATTAACTAAAATAAGTAGCCTTTACTACTACGTAGATAAAAAGGCGTTTAATTATTAATAAATTCTAACGTATATATAACTACGTAATTAAGAGCTTACTAAGTAAACTTAATACTTTATATATATTATTAAGTCTTTTTAAATTTAGTAAGGTTAACTACTATCTATCTTAATACTTAAACTTTAAGTTAAGGGAGAGGATACCTAGATACTAGCTAGCGGGCTATATCTTCGCCTCCTCTCTCTTATCTACTCTTTCTCTTTTCCTTATATATATACCTTACCTTACGTATAAGCTCTAGTCGTTATACCTTATTATTATTATATAGTAATAAGTATATATTATTATTATTCCTATTATTTTATTATCTTATATAAATAGGTTATACTTACTATTATAATAAAGCTATTTAACGCCCTTAACAGCTAGTAGATCTACCTTAATATAATTAATAATAAGATTAAGTCTTTAAAGCTACTTATCTATAATATTAGTAGTAATATAATAATAATACTTAAAAAAAGTAGTTAGAATTTAATCCTAAAGCTTAGGTCTATAGCTAAAAATAAAGTAAAATAAAAGTAAGCTAAAAATATTAGAATCTAGTATAGTATTTATTAAATTTTTATTATTACTAAAGCTAATAGTTAGTAATAGGTATACTTAAAGCTTAAAAATATTATTATAATTCTACTTATTAGCTAATATTTTATAGATAGTAAATAATTTAAATTTAATTTATAATTATAAAGCCTTAGAAGGTTATTAGAAGATCCTTTTAAAGTCTTTAAAGTTACTAAGAAGGACTTTTTTAAGTATATATAAGTAAGTTACTATAAAGTATAGCTTTATCTAGTACTTAACGCTATTTATATTTATTAAAAGATTAAAGTTATATAAAATATTAAAGTAATAAATATAGTTTAGTAAAAGATAGTAAGCTTATATATATATTATAAAAGTAAGTATAATAAATTTTTAATTAGATTTAAATTAAGATAAGAAAGTTTATAAATTATATATTAAAGACGCTTAGAGAATATACTTACTTATTAGTTACTATTATAATAATATATAATAGGTCTTCTAAAGGGACTATAAAACTAATATAAATTTAGGATTTAGATAAAAAAGTATATAGTTAATATTTTTCTATACTAGAGACGTAACTCCCTAGCGACGAACGCTAACTAAGCTTAATATATAATATTACTATTTATATATTAAGTTTAGATTTAGAAATAGTTCTTAGTATAACTTTAAAGTATACTTTAAAATACTCCTATACTAGATTAAAGCTTTTATTAAATATATTAATAAATTTTTAGTACTAAGTAAAGCCAATATAATATATAATTTACTTTTAAGATACTAATATTATAATAGTACTATTATAATAATATTATATTAGTTTTATTTAATACTAAAAAAGTTAGACTTAAGTTAAAAAAAAATTGCGCTAAGCTAAATTAGAAGCTATAAGTAAAATAAGCTATTTAATAGTTTATAAAAAACTTTTAAAACTACCTTTATCTATTAGTACTTTTTATTTTTTTAGTAGCTTTATCTACTAGCTAGCTATAATAACTTAATTAGTACTAAGTTAAAGTAATAAAAGTTTTATATAATAGGTCTAAAACTAATATAAAATATTTAGTTATTTTTTAATATTAACTAATATATTTTTGTAGTAAGTTATCTTATTAATATATAAGTATATTTATAAGCTAGCTAATATTAAAGTTAATAACTTTTAGTTTTAAAATAGTAACAAAGGTAGTATTTTAAATCTAATATAATATACTTAGTATTTTTTATCTAAGCTAATAATAGTTAGTAGCTATAAGTAAAATAAATATATTATTAATATATAATTTTTTTAATATACTAACTAATAGTATAGATAGATTTAAAATTAAGGTAATATATTTTTTCTAATATAGATACCTAGCGTACTATTATTTAAATTAGTTAACTTTTAGTAAAAAATTATTTAACTAATAATAAAACCAAATAAAATAAATAATAAAGTAATAAATATAAAAAGTCTTATTTATAGTATTATACTAAGTTAGTAAGTTTTTTTTTTTTTCTAAGACTAAAAATGGGTATTACTAAATTATATTAACTAAAATAAGCAGTCTCTACTGCTACGTAGATAAAAAGGTATTTAATTATTAATAAATTCTAATATATATATAATTATATAATTAAGCGAGCTTGCTAAACGAGCTCGACACTTTACGTATATTATTATATTCTCTTAAATTTAACAAGGTTAACTACTATCTACTTTAATACCTAAACTTTAGGTTAGAGTAGAGGAGAGAGGACACCTAGATGCTAGCTAGCAGGCTACATCTTCTGCCTCCTCTCCCCCCTCCTGTTCCTCTCTCTCTCTTTCTCTCTTATATATATACCTTATCTTATAAGCTCCGGTTGTCGTACCTTATTATTATTATTATATAGCAATAAGTATATATTACTATTATTTCTATTATCCTATTATCTTATATAAATAGGTTATACTTACTATTATAATAAAGCTATTTAATACTCTTAATAGCTAGTAGATCTACCTTAATATAATTAATAGTAAAGTTAAGTCTTTAGAGCTAACTATCTATAATATTAGTAATAATATAGTAGTAGTACTTAAAGAAAGTAGTTAAAATTTAATTCTAAAGCTTAAGTCTATAGTTAAGAATAGAGTAAAATAAAGATAGGCTAAGGATGTTAAAACCTAGTATAGTATTTATTAGATCTTTATTATTACTAAAGCTAGTAGTTAGTAATAAGTATATTTAAAGCCTAAAAATATTATTATAATCTTATTTATTAGCTAGTGTTTTATAAATAGTAAATAATTTAAGTTTAATTTATAGTTATAAAGCTTTAAAAGGTTATTAAAAGATCTCTTTAAAGTTTTTAAGGTTACTAAGAAGGACTTTTTTAAGTATATATAAATAAGTTATTATAAAGTATAACTTTACTTAGTATTTAATACTATTTATATTTACTAGAAGATTAAAGTTATATAAAACGTTAAAGTAGTAAATATAGTTTAGTAAAAAATAGTAAGTTTACGCACGTATTATAAGAGTAAGTATAATAAATTTATAGTTAAATCTAAATTAGAGTAAAGAGACTTATAGATTATATATTAAACACGCTTAAAGGATACGCTTACTTATTAGTTATATAATAATATATAATAGGTCTTCTAAAGGGACTAAAATTAATATAAATTTAGAATTTAGATAAAAAAAGTATATAGTTAATACCTCTCTATACTAGGGACGTAACTCCCTAGCGACGAACGCCGACCAAGTTAGTTATACTTAGTTAGTATATAAAATATAATAAAATAAATAAAGTTATAGTTATAGAGCCCTACTTAATTATATAAGTATAGTAAAAATAAATTAATTTTACTAGTAAATAAAACTCTACTAGTAAATAGCCTTATTTTAGACTTATTTAAACTTATATCTATTAGTAACTAAAAAGTTTTTTATACTTAAAATTTTATTATACTTAAAATTTTATTATATATAAAAAATATATAAAATTACTAGTAAAAAAAAAAGTTGCTTATTTATATTAGTAGCTTTAAAGATGTTAGGACTTATAGCTAGTTAGCATAGGTAGCTAGTATAAGACTAGATAGAAGCTACTAGGTAAATTACTTAGTAACTTCTTTTACTTACTATTTAGTTATTTACTCTTTTAGAGACTATATAAGTTTAGTAGGCTAAGGGCTTAGCGCTTAAATAGGGTATAAATACCTACTTAGCCCTATACCCTCTTTTACCTACTAGCTACTATCTTATTTATTTTATTAATATAACTTTTAATATCACTAACTCTCTACTTACTTAGTAACTATATAATAGCCTTAGATATACTCTTATATAATAGCAGCTCTCCTTTTTTTAGCCTATATAGTACTTTGCCTATATAGTAACCTATCTATATAGTATTTTACCTATATAGTACCTAGCCTATATAGCACTCCGCCTATATAATACCTAGCCTATATAGTATCTAGCCTATATAGTACTCTACTTATATAGCTTTACTATGTCTATATAGTCTCTACTTAATACTTAATAGGTACGTAAAGACTTTACTAAAGGGCGCTATCTAAAAGACTTAACTCTTATAATAAAATAAAAGTTTATATCTATAAAATTTATCCAACTTATTTAGTATAAGTACTTAGCTAAAGGGTACTATAAAATAACTATTTTTTATAGGCTATAAGCCTAGCTAAACTAGTATTATAGACGTAGTAGTTAAGAAGAAAACTAATAATATAATATAAAAAGTAAATATAATATAAAAAGTAAATATAATATAAAAAGTAAATATAATATAAAAAGCTAGCGATATAGTAATACTACTACCTAACCCTATATAGTTATAGAAATAAAATATAAAAATAATAGTAAAATACTTTATATTAGTAAAAGAGTAGTATAAACTTAAATAGTTATTTTTAGTAAACGCTAGTTTACTAACTAAAGACCTACTTAAAGTTACTACTTTTTTAGTAATAGTAATTACTAATTCTAAAAATAGAAAAATAGTTTATTATATTAATTATTAAAATTCTATAATAGTAATAATTTAGCTTTAAAGTTTTAGTATATTAAAACTTCTAAATTATTAAATTTTATTATATAACTATTAAAATATTAATTACTAAACTTAGGTATAGTAATATAGCTAAAAAATAGATAAGTAAGGCTATTAGCTATAAGTTTTTAAAAATTAATATCTTTATAATTAACTTAGCTAAACTAAAAATTTATTATATTATCTATTATATAATACTATTTTATATAAGATATACTTTTTAAAATATATATAAATATAATATTTAAAAAGATTTAGTACTACTAAAAATAGATTTAAAGTTGGTAATTAGTAATTAGTAATTAGTAATTACTAAGTAAAGTAGTAACCTTGGACCTACTATAGTATATATAATATATAGTAAATAATACTTATTAGTAAAAACTTTAAAATATAATAATTAATAACTTATTTAGTAGAGACCTAATAGGATAAGTATTTATTAACTTTATTTTTTTATAGTTTATATTAAAGTTTAATATAAATACTAACTTAAATTTATAAGACTATATTAATATCTACTAGAATGTAAAATATATATTATATAAAAATATACTACTTATAATAATAATTTTAAAATCTATTTTTTTAGAATTTAAGTAATACCTAATAACTAACTACCCTTTAAAGTAGCTTTAAGCTTTTTTTTATAAAAAACTTATTACTATAGTACTAATATTTTTATTTATAATAAAAATATTTTAATATAACGCTAAGTACTAGGCGTAATTAATAATAGATTAAGTAATAAATTTTTAATAATAGTTAATAATACTTTAAAATAACCTCTTAGTAGTAATAGGTATATATATAAACTATATATATTACTTAAAATATAGTTATAAATTTTTATAGCTAACTATAGTAGGCTTAGGCTACTATATAAGTAGCTTTAATAAAGCTATAAATAACTTTACTAGTAGTATTATTTACTTTAGCTATAGTATAGTTAGTAAATTATAGTTAGACGTTAGCTTTTATAAATTTATATATAAGTTTAAGTTTTATCCCTTACTAGTAACCTATATAATTATAGTAGTAGTTTATAATATTACTTAACTTATATATAGAGACTAGAGTTAAGTAATAATATATAACTACTTTTATAAGATAGCTATAACTAACTTTATAAGTATAATTAGATATATTAGAATTATAGTAAGTATACTAATATTATACCTACTTTTATAATATAGGCCTTTATAAATCTAAGCTTTTATAATACTCTTTAACTTTTTTAGAAGTACTAACTTAAGATATAGTTTAGTAAATAAGTATTTTTTATATAATAATATTTAATAAAGATACTTATATTATAGTACTAAAACTTTTAAGTATAATTTTAATATTAAATTAGTAACTTTATCTTAAAAATCTTAAAGCTATTATAAACTAAAAAGTTTATATTACCTATTTTTTAAATTATTCAGTAAAAGTAAAAAACTACGTATTACTTTCTACTTAATTAATTTAATAACCTTCATTTTATAAATACTAGATTATTTAATAGACTAGCTATATTAATACTTCCCTTTTTAAAGTAAAGTATTAATAGTAAACTAAGCCTAAAATTTATATATTATATAAATACTTAAAAATACTTTACTATTATTTTCTCTATTAGTACTTATTAAAATAATAGTACTTTTTTTTAAGTATCCTAAAGTAATAATTATATATAAATATAGTATTTTAAGACTCTTACTATAAAACTTAGTTACTATAGAATAGTTTTATATAAAAAAAAATAGTTAAAAGTAATTTATTTTATATAAGTAAGAATTAGTTAGGCTATTACTTTATAAGTAAGTTTCTAGTAAAGATAATAGTTTAGTAAAATAATTAATATTTTATTTTAAGTTTTACTACTTATATTTTTAATAGTCTAGTTTTTAGTAGTTTATAAAAACTTACTTTTTTTTTTTTAGGGGAGGAAGACCTATTAGGACTTATAGCTAATTAGTATAAGTAGCTAATATAAAACTAAATAAAAGCTACTAAGTAAATTACTTAGTAACTTTTTTTATTTACTATCTAGCTATTTACTTTTTTAAAGACTATATAAGTTTAGTAAGCTAAAAGCTTAGCGCTTAAATAAGGTATAAATACCTACCTAGCTCTATACCTTCTCCTACCTACTAGCTACTATCTTATTTATTTTATTAATATAACTTTTAATATTACTAACTTTCTACTTATCTAGTAACTATATAATAGCCCTAGACGTGCTCTTATAAAAGATAAAGATTTTATAAATTTAAAAAAATTAAAAATTTTAAGAAGAAGAAAAAACCTACTAGTAAGTAAGTAGAAATAATCTTATTTTAATAACTAAAATTTTTTTTTTTCCTTTTTTTCTAAGACTAAAATAGATAGGTATTACTAAATTATATATAAAAATAAGTAGCCCCTACTACTACGTTAAAAAAAAGGTATTTAGATATTAATAAATTATAACGTTTATATAATTATATAATTAAGCAAGCTCGCTAAGCGAGCTTAATACTTTATAATATTATTATATCCTCTTAAATTTAATAAAGTTAACTACTATTTATTTTAATACTTATTATTTACCTTAATACTTAAACTTTAGGTTAGGAAAAAAGATACCTAAATACTAGCTAGTAAGCTATATTTTTACCTCTTCTCTTTTATTTACTCTTTTTCTCTTTTTTTCTTCTTTATATATATACTTTACCTTATAAGCTCTAGTCGTTATACTTTATTATTATTATATAGTAATAAGTATATATTCTTATTATTCCTATTATCTTATTATTTTATATAAATAAGTTATACTTACTATATAGTACCTATTACTATTAATAAAGCTATTTAATATACTTTAAAGCGGCTAGTAGATCTGCTTTAATATAATTAATAGTAAAGTTAGTTTTCTAAAGCTACCTATCTATAATATTAGTAGTAATATAGTAGTAGCTTTTAAAGATAGTAGTTAGAAATTAATTTTAAAGCTTAAGGCTATAGCTAAAGATAGAATACTATAAAGGTAGGCTAGAAAAGTTATAAACTAAAATAGTATTTATTAAATTAAAATTATTATTAAAGCTAGTAATTAGTAATAAGTATACTTAACCCTAAAGAATATTATTAGGGTTTACCTTATTAGCTAGTCTCTTATTAATAGTAAATAATTTAAGTTTAATTTCTAATTATAAAACTTTAAAAAGTTATTAAAAAATCTTACTAAAGCCTTTAAAGTTACTAAAAAAGACTTTACTAAGTATATATAAGTAAGTTACTATAAAGTATAGATTTACTTAGTACTTAATACTATTTATATTTACTAAAAGATTAAAGCTATATAGAAAGTTAATATAGTAAATATAATTTAGTAAAGGATAGTAAGCTTACGCGCGCGTTGCGAGAGTAAGTATAAATATAATAAGTTTATAGTTAAATTTAAATTAGAATAAAAAGGCTTATAAATTATATATTAAAGACGCTTAAAAGATACGCTTACTTATTAGTTATTATTATAATAATATATAATAGGTCCTTTAAAGGGACTATAAAATTAATATAAATTTAGAATTTAGATAAAAAAGTGTATAGTCGACGCCTCCCTATGCTAGGGACGTAACTCCCTAGCGACGAACGCCGACTTAATAACTATTTAAGTATATAAAGATAGTCTTATTTTTTATTAGCTTTATTATATTATTATCTTAAAATATAGTTAAAATAGTATCCTATTAACTTATAGATATTAATAAACTTTAACTTTAATAATCTATTAATAGTAACTACTTTTAACAGCGCCTATATTTTTATAATAGTATAATAAAAACTTTTAATAACTTATATATAATATTATATTTAATTAGATAAAACCTTTTAATAATTTACTTAAATATTTTAATAGCTTACTAGTAAACTACTATTCTAGTAATACTTAGTAAGTTTACTTATAACTAAGTTAACTAACTACCTTTAGGCTAAGTAAAAGGATAATATCTTACTACTACTTTTAAAGCCTAAAGTATTAATAGATTAGTATTTCTAATAGAAAGTATTAGTATCTCTATATACGTCCTATAGTACTATATATCTTACCTAGTATTATATATAAGTAGATAAGCTTATTAGCTAGCTAGTAGTATATATAGAAATCTAATTAATTTTTTAAAAAAATTAATTTATTATCTAGAATATTTATAGCCTTAATAAAATATAAAAAGAATAGATTTTTAAGCTTACTAGCTTTTATAAATATAATAATCCCTTTATAAAACTTATAAAATATAAGAATTAAAATATTATTATTATTAACTTTATTTAGTTATTACTTTTATAGTATATTTATCTTTCTTAGTATCTATAAATATTAAATATTATTTAAGAATTTTAGATAACTATAGAATTAATTCTAATATTATATATATATATATATTTTTTTTTCTAAGACTAAAAATAGGTATTACTAAATTAAATTAACTAAAATAAGTAGCCCCTACTGCTACGTAGATAAAAAGGCGTTTAATTATTAATAAATTCCGACGTATATACGATTACGTAATTAAATAAGCTTATTAAATAAGCTTAATACTTTATATATATTATTATATTCTTTTAAATTTAGTAAAGTTAACTACTATCTACTTTAATATTTACTATCTATTTTAATACCTAAACTTTAGGTTAGGGTAGGAGAAAGAGGATATCTAAATACTAGCTAGTAGGCTATATCTTTTACCTTCTCTCCTCCCTCCTATCTCTCTCTCTTTCTCTTTTATATATATATATATATATATACCTTACTTTATAAGCTCTAGTTGTTATACTTTATTATTATTATTATTATTATTATTATTATTATTATTATTATTATTATTATTATTATTATTATTATTATTATTATTATTATTATTATTATTATT
>ML977399.1:0-36820 GCA_010015825.1 Lophiotrema nucula
AATATATAATTCTTTCCTCCTTAGCTATTAATCTTTACTCTTATTATAATAGTATTTAAGTATCCTACTAGCTGTAAGTTAACTAAATTCTATATACTCTACTACTAATATAAATTAGTAATACCTAAAAGGCTTAATAGTCTATTAATACTTAGTAGTAAATACCTAGTAGAGTAAGGATCTATAATAATAGTATAGTTAGATATTATTTAGTATAAGAGTACCTATTATTTATAAGTAAAAGCTAAGTCTATAAAGAATTATTATCTAAATTATCTATATTATTAGTATTGTCTATCGTCTATTATCTATAAGTAAAAGCTAAGTCTATAGAGAATTATTATTATATATAAAGAACCTAGCTAGAATAAAAAACCTATTATATAGCTAGACTAGGAGACTCTAAAGATTATTAAGAATTACCTTCTATTAAACTTAGGGGAAGAGCTAGACTAAAAAAGCTATAGTAAGATAAAAAGAGAAATATAATATACACTAAAGAAAGTTATTAGGAAACTAGTTATCTAGTATTAAGTCTATTATTAGGTTAAATGTCTACTATAAGTTAGTTATCTGTCTAAAAGTTCTTACTAGAATATCTTAGATATACGCGTTACTTATCCTCTATATCTAGCCTTTATACCTTAGTATATTTAAATACTCTAGCTATCTATACACCTATTATAACTACCCTATTTAAAGAATTTAAAAGTATTATATCTAATACCTCTACTAAGAATATAAAGTAATTTATTCTAATATATATTACTAGTAGTATAACTCTCTTTAATAGTAATAAAGTAACTAAGTAGTTAAAAAACTATAACTATTAAGCTAAGAATACTAAGTATAGTAAGACTTAGTAAGTTAATATCCTTCTTAAATAGTACTAGCTATTAGTTAAGTAGTAGATTAAGAGGTTTTTTAGATTTAAGGATTATACTTAGAAGGTACTCTAAGAAAGTATAAAAAACTTTTAGTATAAAACTAATATAGTATACTATATAAATACCTAAATCTTCTTTAATATATATATCTTTAATACTACTAAGAATCCTCTACTACTTACTAAGTACTATATATTATTCCTCCTATATATAGAGGCTTATATTAAAAATAAAAAAGTAGTTATAAAAGAGAAAGACTACTACTTCTTCTATAGCTTATTTAAAGACGATAAATAGGCTATACTATATAATATACCTAGTAGCCTAACGCTAAAGGATCTAGCCTTATATAATATAAAAAGGATCTATTACTTTATATATAGTTACTACTAAAAAAAAGAAAAGATCTAATCTTTAAATCTTAAGTATATCTATTAGTCTATAGTATAGACTTAGTATATTATTTAATAAGACTACGTTTATTTTTAAGTTAATATTAAAGCTATCTTAGAAAAAATAAACAAGTATTAAGATAAAGAGCTAGTAAAAAAGTCTCTTTTAAATAATATAGACTCTATAATAGAAGATCTTATAACTTAGTTTAAGAAAAAGTTAATAATTAACTAAATTAAAGCTTTTTTTTATATACTTACGCTTAAGCCTCTCCTCTATAAACTAGCTAATCTTTTATACTTTATTAAAATATATAGTATCTAGAAGCTGCCTATAAACTATAAAAATAATAAGTTATATATTAGCTAGTAGAAGTAAATAGTTAATTTTAACTTAAGTACTTATTATATTAGAACTAATACTATAATAGATAGTTACTACTATATTTACTTTAAAGAAAAATACTAATAGTAAAACTACGTAGACTTCTTAAGCTTAACTAAGTATAGCTAGTACTACTAAATTATAAAAAATAGAAATACTAAAATATACCTAGAGTATTAGTATAACCTTTATAGCTATCTACTTAGGTCCTTTAATAAGCGTTTACTTTAAGGCCTATAACTATAGTAAATCTAGAATAAGCTTAAGAAATTTTTTAATATTATAAACTATAACCTTAACTAGAACTAAGCTACTATAATAAGGCTAGAAAAGTTTATCTAGCTACTTAAGCCTATTATATAAAGAAATACTTCTATAAATATCTCTAAAGTACTAGAGTAGAATATTATAACTACTTAAACTTTAGTAGCTATAAAGACTCTTAGTCTATTTACTAAATTCTTCTTTAACTTAGAGCAATTCTAGTCTTAGTTTTTTAAGCTAAATAATATAATTAAGGCCTTTACTCTTACTAATAAAGTTAATTAGTTTAATATTATTTCTACTAGTATATACGCTACAGTAAGTAAGAAGGTTAAAAAATAAAGTAGGCTATTAAAGATAAGGATTACTAATAAGGTAGTAAAGAAGGTATAATAAAAGATTAGAGAGAGTAAGGCTAAGAGCTAAATAGTTAGTAAATTAACTCTAAAACTAATACTAAATTAAGCTAAAGATTTTAAAAACCTACTAGATAGTTAGTATCTACTTAATAGTATAAATAATATACTTAAAGTACCCTAAGAAGTACGCTCTTATAATATACTCTTTAATATTATTTATCCTCTACCTAGTATATAAAGCTCTAGGTTATTAAAAAAAGTTAAATTTAATAACTTTACTAAATTAATAGAATCTATAATACCTAAATTAGTTATAATAGCTATTATAAACTAAAAAGTTTACTTTATTTATATTATAAACTTTATATAGTTCTTAGCTATATAAAATTATATACTATAAGCAATATAGAAAGTAGAAAGTAATAAAAATAGTAAATACCTATAACTTTCTTAACCTAAGGTAAACGTCTATAAGATTATAATAGATTTTTTAGCTAAGCCTAAGCTAGACCTATTAACTAATTAGGATTTAGTAAAGTAGACTTATCTAAATTCTAATTAGATACTATTAACTAGCGCTAAGCTAAATTAGGATACGTAATTTCCTCTTATTAGTACTCTATAACTAGAGGTCTTCCTTATATAGTTAAAATACCTAGTAATAGACTATAGAGATATCTTTACTAAAGATTAGAACAAAGCTCTAGTAGAGTTTATAGATATAATAATAAAAGTAGCTAATAGAGGTATAATATAATTAGACCTTTTAATAGTATAGGTAAATATTACTTATAATAGGTACTAGGTAAAGTACTTAATTAATACTAAAGTAATAATAAATATTATATAACTATTAACTACTAATATACTAAAAATACTATATATTCTCTAGACTAATAATAGTAGTAGAACTAGTAGTATATCTTTAGTAAATAAATTATAGAATATATTTATTAAAACTATATAGAATATCTCTATTACTATTAGAAGACTAACTATATATATAAATTTTTATATTATCTATAACCTTTAGAGGAGTATTATTCTTAGTAGGCCCTAGTATATATTAGTCTAACTGTCTATATAGTATAACGTATATAGCTATATCTAGTATTATATCTTTTTATTAAATAGCTAGTATAGCCTAGTTTTTATTATATTAAACCCTCTACTAATAAATAATAAAAGTTTTATAATAAGACTAGAGACTTTAAATATTTAGTAGGTAGCTCTACTAGAAAGGACTATCTACTTAAGTATATAGTAAACCTAGTATAACTATAAAAGCTATTATATAATATTATAACTATATAGTCTTCTTAGTACTAAGTAATACCTTTAAATATCTATACCTTACGCTAACTAGTCTTGCTACTAAATAGACTCTAAAGCTTTAGTAAATTTAACTTTATATTTACTAATAAAAATTACTAGTAAGTTAGTAAGTAGTATACCCTAAGATCTAAAGTTAGTATAAATAAAAAACTAAAAGAAGTATTTAGCTTAGATATATCTTAAGAACTAATTATAATTAAGCTTAGTTACTAAGTATATAAAGAGTAAGCTATAGAGATAGTAGCTAAAGAACTATAAGTTAATACTTTCTATAAGATAGTAGCTAAGAAAGTATAACCTATTAATATACTATAAACTAAAAAACCTATAAAGTTTAGTAACCTAAAATAGTAGAATATTACTATTTAAAACTAAATACTCTATAATAGCCTTAGGCTTTCTAATATTAGACTATTTAACTACCTCTTTAAAAAAAGATATATAGCCTTCCTTTAAGGCACTAGGCTTACTTAGAAACAACTATCTTAATAAAACTTTAAACTATAACTTCTACTATAAGAAGTATATCTTATAATAAAGATACTATTTAATAAGGAGGCTATAATTACCTTTATATAAATAGAATCTAGACGTATATATCCTAATATTAGCCCTCTATATAAGATTAAAACTATAAAGTATAAGATATAGTAAGTTAACCCCTTCTATCTACTAAAGAAGCTAGAAGATAAGTATATCTTAATAATTAATAAATATATTAAGTAAGGAATACTAAAACTATATAATAGCTAGTACTATAACCTTTAGTTCTTAGTCCTAAAAAAAGACAAAGATCTAAGGTTAATTAATAATATATAAAAGATTAATATAGTTACTATTTAGGATATAAACCTTTTACTATTAGTAGATAACTTCTCTAAGTAATATATAAGATATAAAATTATTATACTAATAGACTTCTTCTTTAGGTATAACTAAATTATACTCTACTTATTAAGTTAAAATATTATTACGTTTTATATACTAGTTAAACTAGTTTACTACTATACTATAGTCTAAGGAGTAATAAACTCTATTATAGCTTTTTTTTATATTATTATAAAGATCTTCTTATAATACTTTTTATATAACTATATACTCTTTATTAATAATATAGTAGCTAGTAGCTCTAAGTTAACCTATAATAATAAAAAGGCTCTTTTAAGTATTAAGTAATATATCTTTAAATATATCTAGTAACTAGACTAAATCCTAGCTAATATTAAGAGAGTAAATATAATAGTCTTAGTAAAGAAGTACTACTAAAAAGTAAAAAGTCTTATTATTATTAGCTATAAAGTTAATACTAATAGTAAATATTTAGAATTAAAGAAAGTAGTAAAAATTATTAACTAGCTAGAATATAAAAACGTTAAAAAAGTAAGAATATTTATTAGTATTTACGTATATTACTATATTTAGGTTAAATACTTTACTATAATAGTATAGCTACTCTTTATACTACTATAAAAGAATATAAAATAAAGATAAGAAGAGTAGTAGAGTTAGGCTATAAAAACTCTAAAATATAAGATTATAATAGCGCTAGTACTAGTTTTACTTAACTATACTTTTAAACTTTTAATTTTTTTAAGTATAGACGTTTTTACTAAAGGAGATAGAGTAGTCTTAGAGTAAGTTAAATAAGATAGTTAAAGATACTTAATTTACTTTAAAAGTACTTTATAGTTAAAGGCTAAATTAAAATAGTATTTTACTAAGCTAAAATATAAAGCTATTTTTTAAACTCTAAAAAAGTTTCGCGCCTAGCTCTATAGAGTATACTTTATAATTAAAATAGACGCCTAGACCTTAATTACTTAGCTTAATTATTTATTAATAGACCTACTAAGCTTACTAATAAATAAGTAGCTTATAATAATCTTAATATAAATTTTTAATATTAAATATATTTTTAGAAAGATTTATACTATTATAGATAGACTATCTTACTATTTAAAGCTTAATAGGTAGGAGGTATCTAATAAAATAAAAGAGAACTTAGAAGACTTTATTAATGTATTACTTAACTATATAAAATTAAGTTATAATATAGTAAGTATAAAGTACTAACTTAGGCTTCTATTATTATAAATCTTATATAAATCTTATAATAATAATTTAGAAGCTATTGCTTAGTTTTTAAAAATATTAAAAATACTTCTAAAATTAGATTAATCTTAAGCCTTATCCTAGAAGAAAGCTGCCCTAATATTCTTTATAGTAAAAGAATTACTATTTAAAAAGAAGTTATAATACTAGACTATTTAGTAAGTAGTAGATAGCTAAGATCTATAGCTAGTTATAATCTAGGAGGTCTACTATTAGCTAAGATACTAAAGTATAAATAGTACTTTTAGTATACTTAAAATATAATACTTCTAGAAGAATATATAAAATATAGTTATAAAAGCCTTATAGGTCTGTTCTAAATGCTAAAAGAGGTTAACCTTATAAAAGAGAAATATACTTATTATATCCTATACTATTACTATATAGAAATATATAGCTATTAATATTATCTATATATTAAAGAGTAGAGGTAAGCGCTTTTTTATTATTACTTAAGAAACTCTAATAGGCTAGCTAAAAACTAAAGTACTTATAAAAAATAACTTAGCTACTATTATAAAGTTTATATATAAGGATATTATTTATAAGTAAAGAGTTTATAGCTAGATATAAGTTAATAGTAAACTTAAAAACAAAGACGTATTAAAGGCTATTCTTAAGCTATATAATATTATTTACTTATAGATTTTAGTATAGAACTTATAAGTTTAAAGATTTATTAAATATAAATATATCTTAGTCTATAATACCCTTATAAAGTTACTTAGTAAGTAGGTAAATAACTTTTATATAGTAATATTAGTAGAGAGATATACTATCTAAGAAAGGTATAGCTATTTAGTAATATAACTAATAACTAGCTAAAACTTATAACTCTTAATAGAATCTACCTTACCTATATAGTAGATACTACTATAGAATAAAGTATAAACCTAAAATAAGCTAATCGCGATTTATATAATATAACTTAATATATATAACTAAGATTTATAAAATATAGTAGCCTATACCTAGAGACTCTAGGCCTAAAAAAAAGACTACTAAAATACTACTTAAAAGATTAAATATTATATAATAAGTATAGAAGACTTAGTCCTAGTTTAGGATAGTTCCTAGCAGGTTAATATATCTATAAAGATTAAACTTAATATATACTAAATAGGCCTATACTAAGTAAGCTAGTTGTTCTAAGACTAAAGCTACTATAAGTTAAAAGACCTTAATAGTACTCTACTAGTAAATATAGTTTTATTTAAAAATATTAAGCTATTCTTTTAGCGCTTACTAAAAGATATTATAAAAAAAGATTATAAATATATTTACTTATAAAACTTAAACTACTAGTACTAAAAGTATAAATAAAGAAGAACTCTAGCTTAGTTTAATAGCTAGTAAATAAGATTACTAACTTTACTTTATTTCTAGTTATAGGAACTAGACCTACTTTAATAGTTATAGCTATTAAACTATTATTACTTAGCTAATTATAATCTAACTATTAAAGTAAATAAAGAGTTTAATAGACACTAGCTGCGCTAGTTTATATAAGTCTATTTAGAATAATAAAATAAAATATAAAAGTAGAAGAGGTAAATATATAGACTTTTACTCTAAAGCTATTATATCTTTTCTATAAAATTTAGTTAATTATACTTATAGTTTACTAGGCGTAAGCTATATATATTTATATATAAAAAAAAATAGCTTAAAGACTCTAATATCTAATATATAAGATAATATTAGAGAAAGTAAAGAAGAGAGACTTATATTATAATATTTTAGTAAACTATTATAAGTTTTACCTAAGTAGAATAGATAAAATAAGTAAACTATTATAAAGTAAAAGTTATAACCTAAGTAACTATAGCTAGGTTAATCTTAGTAACTACTTTTAGCTAATTAATATTTAGTAGAAAAACTTTTCTACTAAATTCTAATTAGCTAGTTTAATAACAGTAGCGTCTAAAATAGATACTATAAGTAGCTATATAGAGTAAAAGGTAAATTAGGTAAATTAAGCATATTTATAGGGACTAGCTAAATTACTCTAGCGTTTAGAAAAAAGTAAAATTTATTATATAAATAGTTAAAGTAGAGGAGGCTAATAGTAGTATAGTAAGATTATAAATAAAAAAAATAGTAACAGCTAATAACTTATATAATAAGTTAATAAGTAATATAAAAGTATAAATAAAGTAAAGTATTATTACTATAGAATTTAGAGTAATATACTAGTAGCTAGAGATTTTAATAGTAATAGAAAAGTATATAAATATAAAGAGACTTACTATCTTTATAGTCCTTTTTTTATCTTACTTCTAAACTTTCTAAGTTATAAGCTACTAATAGATATAACTAAATTTAGTAACTATAAAATACTAACTAATAATATTTCTATACCCCTTTACCTCTTTAGGATTAAGGCTAAACTATAATATAAAAACTATTACTTATAAATTTAAATATAAGCCTTATTAGCTTTATTAAACTTAACTAAAACTTATACTTATATCTAGTATTATTATTAATTACTCTATAAGACCTTAGTTAGTATACCTTAGTATAAAAGCTAGTCTAAGTAACCTAAAGAATTATAGACAATAGTAAAATATTATAATATAAGTAGGTAGTCTTTACTAACGCCTAAATAGCTTAGTAAAGCTTTTAGTATACTAATAAGTAAGCTTTTATCTCTCTTATACTCTTAAGCTTCTTTTATTTAGTAGCTTAGTATCTTTTTAGTTATATTAATACTTCTACTATAGATTAGCTAAGTAGCTTAACCTTCTTAGCCTTTTTATCTTTAAAATACCTAGTAGTAAAAATAATAAGTATAAAGATAATAACTTATTAGTTAAAATATCTTACTTTAAAGTACTTAAGTTCTATAGCTAAATAATAACCTAAAGTTATATATAAAGATTATTATCCCTAAAATAAGAATAACTATTATAGAAATTATTAATATATAGGTCTAGAGAATTCTAGCTATTATTTAAGTTAATATTTATAATATTATCCTTAAAAGCCTGTCTATCTATACCTATAAAGTAGTATTATTTATAATAGTAATTACTAACTATATTTATTAAGATAGTAAAGCTATAAATATTTATAGTAGCTATAAGGCGCTTATTAGCTAGTATTCTTTTATTTATACTATATAAGACTAATATAGTAATAGGGCTAAAGACTTATTATAGTACTATTAAGTTATATACTAGTAATAAGAAATAAAGGTAGTAGAGCTTTTATATAGAATTAATTTAATCTAAATATTATATAAAGTAATAAGTATTAACGTATTCTACTATTAAGCCGGCTACTCTATTAAGCCGGCTACTTTTTCTTAGTATCGCGAACACTACGTACAAAAGGCAATATATTAATAATATATAACTAATTTATCTTAGTAAAAAGATAATATTAATTTTATACTTTAAGTCTATAACTTAGGCTAGTTTAAAAGCGTATAACGCGCTATAGCAGCTTTTAACGTATAATACTAGCAGCTCTCTAATTAGCTTTATAAAATTATATTTTAACTTAAAATACGTCCTAATTACTAAAAGCTTATAGTAACTAAAGAGTAGATAATTATATAATATATCCTTAACCTTAATTTACAAGGATTCGCGCCCCGGCTATATAAGATAGTAAATATAGTAAATAAAATACTAGCTATATAAGGTAGAATACCTATAGGTAGAAATTAGCCTAAGTAGTTTATAGCTTATATAAAGGAGCTTAAAATAGCTTTTAATTAAGTAAAGGACTACTAGAAGATACTCTAGAAAAATCTATAAATTATAAATACGTAGTTTAAGCTTATATAAGGAATAATTAAAAAGTATAGTATTTATAATAATAATATTTATAACTTTAATAAGACAGGCTTCTAGATAGGTATAATTAGGTTAATAAAAATAGTTATAAGCTTAAAGCGTTATATAAGGCCTACTTTTATATAGCTAGATAATAGGGAATAGGTTATAGTTATCTAGAGTATCTATACTACTAGGTACGCGACCTTGCTATTTATTATCTATAAAAGACGCGTCTATATCTCTATATAGTATAAGAAAGCTTTTATACTATATAACTAAAAGCTCTTAGTTTCTAAGAATAGCTAGATAAATAACGCGCTTAGTCTTAAGTAGTTAAAGTACTTTAATAAGTATATAAAGACGCGTTAGGTAAGGTTGTATAGGCTACTTATCTTTAATAGCTATAAGAGCTACTTTAACTAAGAGTTTAAGGATTACTACCTTATATAAAAGATCTTTATACTCTATATACCTATATATTTATTATATATCCTTTAGCTACTTAATATAGTATACTTTTTACTACTAAAGCTAAAGTACTTATAGTACGTACAAGACTTAGTATATAAACGCGTCTACTATATTAATAAAGAAAGCTTTCTTCTAGCCTTTAAATATACGTTTTTTAACGTATTTATATATAATAACTATAAAAAGGCCTTTTAGGTATCTAGGCTAGTCCCTATTAACGTATAGGTAGTTCTTAATTATTTTAACGTATAATTATATACTTTACTAGAAGTACCTCTACTAGAAATACTTTAGTAATTAAAGATACTAAGTAATATATATAAATTTAGATTATAATTAAAGCTAGTAAAAGAAAACTTTATATAATTACTAATAACTACTTAAGAAGGCTTCTTAAAGCTTATAAAAGGAGCTAAAGAAATACTATATAAAAATATACTTATAAAGGCTTGTGTACGAGAGCTTAAAGAGTAATTAGTAGAAATAACTAAGTATAAAAGGCGTAAATAAAAGTAAATTTAGACTAGTAGAACTATAAAGTATAGTATAAGGGCATTATACGTAGCTTCTAAAGTATAAGCAGCGTCTTAGTTGTCTAAAAAGGCTTATAGTAGCTATTATAATAAATAGGCCTTACTAAGTTAATAGTATTATAGAAACTATAGGAAGACTAAGTATAACACTTATATATACTAAAAGGATAAAGAAGAAGAAAGAGAATCTAATATAAGTATATTATATATAGAATCTTTAGGTAGTTGTAAGTAAATTTACTTTTTATACGTAGTATTTACAATACTAAGAAAAAGTAGCCGGCTTAATAGGGTAGCCGGCTTGATAGTAGAATACGTTATATAGTATATTACTAAATAAGTAATTTTACTATTTACTACTAATAAGGTTAATATTATAATATATAACCGTCTAGAGTATATAACTAAAGGCTAGTTAAAAGAAACTTATATTACTAGTAAAGACTTCTATAAGGTATACTAGTATATCTACTATATATAAAAAGAATAGAATATATACTATTAGAAAAATAAAAAGATAAAGTCTAATATATAGCTTTTAAAGGAGGGTAATACTATACGCTTAGTTAATAAGTAACTAGAGTAATAAAGTATAAAGTAAATTAAAAATAACTAGTTAGTACTATAAATAGCTAGTAACTAAACTAGTATAGTTTTTATATAACTAGAGGATATATATTTTTTATATAAATAGTAAAAGATTAAGGTAAAACTTAACTCTTTTACTAAGTATACCTACTCGTATATAGGGCCTATAGAATAGAAGTATTATAATATAGTAAGGTTATCTACTTATATACGTTATACTAGTCTATAAGGTTTATCTAATATCTATATAACTAGCGCTACGCTAATAACTAGTTAAAGTTATATAAATATACTTATACTTACTCTTAATATTAGTAATACTCTAGTAAGCTAGCGTTTTACTTATAACTAAGATAATAAAGCTACTAGTAGTATAAGTTAACTATTAATATAGCCTATAACTAGCCTAGTATAAGAAGCCTATTATAAAGTTATTAGTATAACTTTACTAAATACTAAGGCTATACCTTAAGTAGACTACTAGCTAACTAGATCTTAAGTAAAGTAGCTAATAAACTAAGTTTAATATAAGAACTTAGTTTAGGCTAAGTATATCTAGAATTACGCGTTTTATAAAAAAGTACTTAATAGTATAGCTCTAAAAGACCTTAATAAGATACTTATAAATATTATTAATAAGAAATACTAGTACTATTTAAGCGTACTCTAAGTATAGTAAGATAAGATCTTAGACTAAGTCTAGTAAAAGATATCTAGTATAAAGACTTTAAACTTTCTTAACTAGTACTTTAAATACGCTAGTACCTAAGTAACTAAATTATATATATACTTTAACTATACTTATCTTATTACTAATAAAATAAGCCTTACTACTTAAAGAGTAAATTATATAAACTTTATTTACTTTTTCTTCCTATTTATAAATAATTATTATTATATTATAATATAGAAGGTATATAATAAGTAGTATATTCTCTTCTATATATTAGAGCGTAAACTATAAAATATAAATAATCTACTTAGCTATTACTTCTTTCCTAAGCTAGTAGCGCTATAGATTAATTATAATAAAGTAATTAAGATACTAGACTTAAAACTTATAGTTAATAAGTTTATATAAACTAGGATAGTAAATATAAATATTTTTAATTAAGTATTTTAAGATAATAACTTGTTTAGAATTTTAACTAAGAAATATCTAATATATAAGTATTATATACGTAGGATTAATAACTAAAGTAACTAAAGCTAAGTTTAGACTATATATTATTCCCTCTTCTAGTAGCTTATTTATAGAAATATATTCTATTATATACTATATATAGTTCTTTAGTAGACTATATATCTTATTTTATACCTATACTATATAAAGAAGACTAAGGCTAGTAACCTAATCTACTTTTAATATATTAATATTAATCTTAAAGCTACTATAAAGGATTAGGCTAACGTAGATATAATCTAGAGTAGTATCTTATAAAATAATAAGAATAACTAAAATTATACTAAAGTATTATCTAAGTTCTATTATTACTTAATAGAATACTAGACTTAGTAAGTATTAAAAGGTATTTTTAAGCTAAAAAAGATTAAAGCTTAGTATAATAAAAATAACTAGCTTAGTAAGATTTTTAGCTAATAGCTTAAAGTAAAGTAGAAGAAGGTTCTATATAAGAAAGGTAAAGTATAGATTAATAATCTTTAGCTCCTATATAGATTAATAAGTCCTATAATATAAAAGTGCCGTACTATACTACCCTAGTTTATTAGAATAAATAATAATATAGAGACTATAGAAAATAATAAGATAAGTACTTATAAATAGCTAATAACTACGTATTAATAGCTTTTAGCTAGGCTACTATCTTCTTTTAGCTACTCTAATATATATAGTAGCGTTAAGAACGCGTTCTCTAGTATAATTTTACTATACTTTTAGTCTAAGATTTTATAAGCTATATACTACTAAATACTCTAAAATAACCTCTTAGTCTACTTAGAGATACTATACCTCTTTAGAAAGAACGTAATAAAGAATTAATATTAAGGCTTTATTAATAAGTAGTAAAATTTATTTATAATATCTATTAAGACTAGCTAGCCCCTAGTATAATAGTTTAAGGTCTTTACTTATAGTAATAACTTTTATTAGTTATTAAATATAAATAAGACTAATACTAAGTACCTAATATAGAACGCGGCCTATAAAGACCTCTTCTATATAAAAAATATAAACCTAAATAAGTTATAGTAAATAGAGTAATAAAATATATAATAGTATATAAGGAGTCTATTAAGCTAAGCTTAACTTAAAAAGAGTTATAAGTACTAGTTACTAATAAAAGTAATTTAGGCGTACTAGTTTTTAATAGTTTTAGTACTTAATAAGATTAAGTAGTAAGTAGAGGAGGTTTTATACTATAAGTAATATAATTACTAATTAGGTAGTTAGTACTATATAAGGAGATAGCTTACTTATAAAAGTAGAAGATTAATCTATTTATTAACTACTAGATATTATACTTATAGAATAGGTAATATATAATTCTTTCCTCCTTAGCTATTAATCTTTACTCTTATTATAATAGTATTTGAGTATCTTACTAGCTGCGAGTCAACCGAATTCTATATACTCTACTACCAATATATTATTACTATATAATAATAATAAAGTACGACGACCGGAGCTTGTGCGTAAGGTAAGATATATATATAAGAAAAAAAAAAAGAGAGAAAAAGTAGATAAAAGAGAGGAGGTAAAGATATAGCCTACTAGCTAGTATCTAGGTATCCTCTCTCTTAACCTAAAGTTTAGGTATTAAAGTAAATAGTAAATATTAAAGTAGATAATAGTTAATTTTACTAAATTTAAAAGGATATAATAATATTATAAAGTATTAAGCTTACTTAGCGAGCTCGCTTAATTATATAATTATATAAACGTTATAATTTATTAATATTTAAACGTCTTTTTATTAACGTAGTAGTAGGGGCTACTTATTTTTATATATAATTTAGTAATACCTATCTATTTTAGTCTTAGAAAAAAAGAAAAAAAAAACTATTAGTTTATAAATAATAGGCTATTAATAACTTATAATTAATACTATAGAGCTTATAAAGTATTATCTAAAATTCGCTAATAAATTAAGTTCCTTTATTTAAAATAATAGTATCTAGTAACTAGTAGTAAGTAACTATAAACTAAATAAAGACGTTAACTACTATAGTAACTTTAATATTTAGTAGTAGAATAAGAACTATATTCTTACTTAAATAATCTATAATAACTATTAGGTTTATATAGCCCTTACTTTTAAGTAGTTTAATAATAAAATCTATTAAGATCTCTTTCTAAATCTATTTTAGTAATAGTAATAGTTTTAGTAGTCTATAAAGGCTATCTTACTAAGGTTTTATTTATCTATAAGTATTATAGTTTTTAATATATTAATAAATATTATTTAATATATTTAGCTAGAAGAAATCCTATATAACTACTCTATAAGTAAAGTCTCTTTTTAGATAACCTAAAGTAAGTAAAGTATATATAGTATAGATTATTCCTATTTATAGAGGTTTATTATCTAAGACCTATTAATAATTTTAATATTAGAGATCTATATTAGTATCTACTAAATACTCTAAAATAGAGGCTTTCTAGCCTATTTTTAATAAAAATCTTTATTTACTATTTAGTACAGCCTACTAGGCCTATAAGTAGACTTTATTTTTTATTTAAATAGCTATTTACTATTCTTTAAATAATAGCTCTTCTAGATTTTATTTAGTATTAATAAAAGTACTAAAATCCTCTTTAGTATTAATAGGAGCCCTAAAGGCCTTAATTTAAGTAGCTATAATAAGTATTAGGTCTTTATTTTTAAAGTTATCCTAATTATTAATAGTAATAGGTTTTAATAACTATATATATTAGTATTATAGTTATTTATCTATTATACTCTTAAGTATATCTTATTTATAATAAAAGAGAGTATTAGCTCTCTTATTTAGGTTTTTAGAGTAATAAGTAATAACTATTTAGTATTTTTTTAAAATAAGAGACTATTTTATCTAGTAATTATTTAATTAATATAGTTTTATAAAGTACTTAAAATTCTTATAGTTTATAATAACTATAAATTTTTTAACTAAGTAGAGCTCTATATCCTATTCTTTAAAGTAGTTAATTATAGTAAATAACTTTTTATTATATATCTTATAGTTAACTTTATAAACGTTTATCTTTTTTAAGAAGTAAGTAACTAAATAAAGTAACTTATTATTACTATATTATAAAAATACTTTAAAGGTTAACTATTCTAAAGAGTCTATTTCTAAAATAGTTTTATAATTTTAGTTAAACTAGGCTAGTACTAGCTTAGTAATAAAAATAGCTTTTAGCTTATTAAAAGTATTTTATTAATTTTTCCTCTAGTAGAAAGAAGTATTTAATTTAATTAAAAATATAAGAAGTATAACTAGGCCTAAATAATTCTTAATAAAGTATTAATAAAAGTTTATAAATCTAAGAAAACTATATATACTTTTTTATATATAAAGTATTTTTTATTTCTTAATAGCTTTAACTTTTTTAAAGTTTATATAAAGGCCCTTCTTTACCTTAATAATAAAGCCTAAATACTTTATAAAAGTAATATTAAATTTATACTTACTAATATCTAGTAGGAGGCTAGCTACCTTTATAATATTAAATATTCTATTTATATTCTTATAGTACTACCTAAGAGATCTATTAGTATAAATTAGTATATTATCTAAATATACTAAGTAAAAGTTATTAATATATTTTTATAGTATTTAATTAATATAATACTAAAAAGTACTTAGTACGTTTACTAGTTTAAAAGAAGTAACTATTTATTTATATAAGCTAAATTAAGTATAAAATATAGTTTTTTACTTATCTTTCTTATAGATATAAATCTTATAAAAAGTAGTAAATATATTAATCTTTATAAAGTATTTAGCTTTAGTAATATTATTTAGTATTTTTTAAATTAAAAGTAAAGAATAATAGTTTTTTTAAGTAATAGTATTAAAAGCTTAGTAATTTATATAAAAATATAAGCCTTTACCTAGTTTCTTTATAAATAATACTAGTAAAATAGTAAATAAGCTACTAATATAGATTTACTTTTTATTTAGTAGTAATATAAAGTACTTATAAAGAATAAGAAGTTTTCTTTAGCTTATATTATATAAGAGTTTTTATAAAGCTAGTTTCTTCTTATCTTTTTTATTCTTATCTATTTTAATTATATAGTTAATACTTAGCTAATATAAAGCTTATTTAGACGTAGTTTTAGAGTTAAATATTTATACTTAATTTTTATAAACTTTAGATAGTAGAGCTTTATAGTTAACTTTAGCTTTAAGTACTAGTATCTTATTAATATTTACTATAAATACTATAAAAACCTAGATTATAGATCCTTTTTTCTTTAAACGTTATATTTATAATATATATACTATAGCTCTAATTTCTTAAAGCTTTAAGTTATTCTATTTAGGCCTTTTATTATAAGCTTAGAAGTAAATCCTTTATTTAGTTAAGTATATATAAATAGATAGCTTATAAAGTATAAGTATAACTTTATACTTATCTATCTATAGTTTTTTAAGTATAATATTAAATTTAAAGTACTAGTTAGCTATATATCTTTATTTATAGTTCTAGTATTTATTAATATTAAACTTAAAGTAAGCTACTTAGTTAATTTAGCTACTTCTTTTAATCTTAATAACCTTTTAGGATATTATCTTTATATACTATAAATAAGCTTTTTAAGTAAAGATTAAGTTAATTATAGTAAAAATAAAGCTACTAGAGTTAATTATTATTAAAGTATAATAATTTAAATTAACTAAAGTATCTATAACTAATATTTTACTTTATATATTAGTCTTTTTAAACTAGTTTTAATTTTTTTATATTTTATACTTACTTACCTTTAGCTTCTACTTATAACTTTTAGTAAAAACTACTTTTTTTTTAAAAACTTTTTACTAAAACTCTTATTTAAAGTATTATCTTTAAAAGATACTTTTTTAATAGTAGCTTTTTTACTATTTAAGATTTTATTAAAGTAGTACTTACTTTTATTCTTTATTTTAGCTACTTTAGCTAAGATTACTTTTTAATTTTTAAGCTTTTTTAAGCTATTCTTAGTTAAGCTTACCTTTTTATAGTAATTTTAAAAATAGTAATTATTTCTACTATAGTTAAAATAAAGGTTTTTAGTTTTATAGTAAATTTTTTTTTTATTAAAAAAGCTATTTTTACTAATATATTTAATACTATTTATTTTATTATTTAATAGTAAATAGCTTTACTTCTTTATATAGTATAAAAATTTAGTATTACTAAAATAAAAGCTAGTTCTTTTTACTAACTTATTATAGATCTTATATTAGAATATATTATTTAATATCTTAATAGCTCTCTTTTAGAGTATAGTATATAAGTTAATATAAACTTTTATTAATTAAGATTAGATCTTATCCTTTAGGCTATTTTAAAATAGTATTATCTTTATTATATTATTATTACTAAGGCTTATATATAACTACTACTTTTTAAAGTTATAGAGATACTCTCTAACCTTATACTTATTTTATTTTATATATATAATCTTATTATAAGCTTATACTTTTATATAATAGTCTTTAAAATAAAAGTCTAAAAAGGTTTATAACTAATTAATATTATAGCTAGTCTTTTAGCTAGACTCTATAAAAGAAGTTATAATAGTATAAGCCTTACTTTTAAAATAGCTATAGACGTATTAGTAACTTAACTTTTATATTAAGTAATTATTCTAGTTAGTAGTAAATTTACTTATAATAGCTAAGTATTAACTTAGGTATTTTAACTTTATACTATTAAATTTTTAAAGGTTAAAAAGATACTTATAATATTCCTTAGTTAATTTTTTTATATTAAGGGCTATTAGTAATATTATTAATTATAGTAGTAATTAAGTTTTAGCTTAGTTATAGAGAGCTAATAGTTTTTAAGTTTAAGTTTTTAGTAAGTCTTTAATAACCTTTTTTTTTAAAGAATTTTATATTAAGAATTTTAGTATTAATATTAACGCTATTTTTACTATAAGTAAATACTAAATTATTTCTTTAATACTAGTTATAGCCTTTAAAGCTTTCTTTTTACTATAGCTTTACTTCTTTACTTAAAGTTAAATACTAGTAAAAGCTTTATTCTAAGATCTACTAGCTAAGATATTTTAAATATAAAATCTAAGAAGCTTAATAATATTAATAAGTAAGTATATTATTAGCCCCTTATACTAGAAGGCTAAATTATATCTTTTTATACTAAGTACTTAAATACTAATCTTTTAATTAAGCTATTCCTCTAAATTTAGTATAATAATAAGATTTTAAAAATACTACTATTATTATTTATATAAGTATAGTAGTAGAACTTTACTAAGTACTACTACTTAAGCTATACTATATAAGACTATAGTAATTATAACTATATTTTTATTCTTCTTAACAACCTAAAATATAGGCCTTTTTAGATATTAATTAATAGTCTATCTTACTAATAGCTAGCTGTTAGCTTGCTGCTAAATAGGCTTTAGAAGATAACTTAAAAAGCTACTTAAGGCTTAAGAAATTATATATTTTAAAACTTTTAATCTTAAGGATCTAGTATAAGACTTAATATAATATATTAATTAAGACTTCTATAAATAACGTTTACTAGGTAACTAGCTAAGTTTAGATTAAGTTCTAAAGGGCTATAAGGAATTAGAAGTATAATACTTATATATTATAAGATAATTAAATTTAAATATAAGAGGCTACTTTAATAGCTTAAGTATAAGGTAATAATAAGTAAATTTAATAGAAAGCTATAAAGGCTCTTAAGTAGGCTTTTAAAGATAGCCCCTATACTAAGGTCTAGGTAGGCCTTTATATTATAAGGTATTATAACTATAGTATAGCGCTTTTAACTACTATAAGTACTAAGAGAGTATTTAAGCAATACTATCTAATAGTAAGGCTAGAGAAGAATAAAAAGGATACTAAGGCTATCTAGCTAAGGCCTTAGGGACTTAGGGGCTTAACTAAAGGATACTGAGGCTAACTAGCTAAGGCCTTAGAGGCTTAGCCTATAACAGTTTAGCTTATAAAAGTCTACTCTATTATTATTAAAAATAAAAATAATACTTAAAAAGTTATAACTAAAAATAAGTTAAAAAATTAAATTTTTTTACCTATTATTATAAATAAAAGAAAAGTAAAAAGTTCTAATATATAAATAAAAAAAAAAGTTTTAATACTTTTTAAAAAAAGTAGCTAAATTTTATACTAATAACTATATACTTATTAATTAATAAAGTTAATATAAGTTTAATACTTATTAATTCTAAGTACTTTACTTTTAAGTTTATTTTTATAAAATTTACTTATAAATATAAACTTTTATATATTAATCTTTAGTAACTAAAAATAGTTTTTAAAATATAAAAAAAAAGTTCTTAGTTACTAAGGTATTAAAAATAAAATTAAATATTAAAAAGTATATTAAAATAATATAGCTATATATTACTAATAAAAAAAAAGACTATAATATTATTTTTAAAAAACTATAAATAAATTAAAATAAAGTTACTTTAGCTTTAATAAAAAAGTTTATTTATTTTTATAAAACTAAAGTAAAAGTTTAGAGTAAAAAAAAAGTCTTTTTTAAAAAACTTTTAAAAAAAGTAATTACTATAATATTTATAACTTTTATATATAAAAATAAAAAAAGTTTAAAAAAACTATAAGTTTTTATTACTTTTATAGGTAATATTTAAAAAGCTTTAACTTTAAAAAAATAAATAAACTTGAAAAAAAAGCTACTTAAGTTTATAAAAAACTTAGTTAGCTTTTTTTTTTAATTAAAAGTAAATAAACTAGCTTTATATTATAATTTAGTAGTAAACTATTATATTAAAATAATAAAAAAAATTAAAAAAGTTTAAAAAGTTCTTTAAAACTTTCTTTATAATATATTAAAAAAGAAACTTTTAGTTTTAAAATAATAGCTTACTTTTTACTTTAACTATAAATTTATTTAAATAAATTAATTTAATACTACTATTTTAGTACTTTTTATTTAAAAACTAAAAAGTAAACTTTACTTTTATATAAACTACTATATATTAAATACTATTTTAGTAAAAAACTATTATTTATTACTACTTATTAAAAAAACCTTTTTTTAGATTAGTAAAGCTAAATAGTTTATTAAATTAAATATAATTTAAGCTTTTTATAAAATTTAGATAGTTAAAAGTAATAAATAAAAAATAATATTTTAAATTTACTTTAAACTATTTAAGTAGCTAGTAACTTTATTTAGCTTTATAAATATACTAAGTACTTTTTAATATTATATTAATTAAATACTAAAAAAATACTTTAATAACTTTTATTTAATATTTATTAATAATATACTAATTTACTTATTTAGTTTTTAGAAAGATTATAAAAAAAAAATTTATTAAGTAATAAAAAAGTTAAAAGTAGCTAAACTTTAACTAAATATTAAAAAAATTAAGTTTAATATTTAAAAAGTAAAATATCTAAAGTTTATTATAAAAGCTAAAAAAAAATTTTATATAAACTTAAAGAAAGTTAAAGCTATTTAAAAATAAAAAGTTTTAAAATTAGTAAAAAAAGTTTAAAATTTTATTAAATTTATAAATTTTTATTACTAGTTTATTAAAATTTTTTTAAAATTAACTACTTTTTTTACTTAGCTAATTAAAAAGAATATAAAGTTTAATTAAAAAAAAACTTAATAAAAAACTTTTAAAAATTTAAAATTTATATTTATTATTAAACTAATACTTATCTACTTTAACTTATTATTAAAAATAATTTTAAAAGTAAATACTTTTAAATAAATAACTAAAAAAACTCTTTTTTAGTTTAGTAAAAATAAAGTTTTAAAAACTATTAGTTATTTTTTTACTAAAAATACTTTTATAAAGAGTAATTATATTATTTATAATAAAATTTTTTTAATAGTTATTAAATATATAAAAAAATAAAATAGTAAGTTTAAAGCTATTTTTTATATAAAAGTTTTTACTAATTATAAGAACTTTTAGTATTTTACTATAGTATATTAGCTAAGTAAATAATATATTTATTAATTAAATATTTTAAATTAAATTAATATAATTTTTAAGTACTATTTTAGAAAATAAAATAAAAAAATAAATATATTATTTAAAAGAAAATAAAATCTTTTATAAAATACTATAAATAAGTAAGTTAAATTTTATTACTTTTAACTTTTTATACTAGTAAAGGATAGCTTATTAAAAGCTACTTTAATATTAGTAATAAAAGTATTAGTAAAAAAATTATTACTAAAATTTAATAACTACTTTTTTAAGTTTATATTAGTATATATTTATTTATTACTTAACTTAAATATTTTTTTAAAGCTTATTTTTAAATTAAGTCTTAAAAACTTATAAAATACTATAGTAAAAAAAAAATTTATTTATTAAGTAGCTATAAAAGTATTAAAGAATAAAACTAAAAAAAAAAAAAATTTTTTAAAACTTATAGTTTTTTTAGTAAAGTATAAACTAAACTTTAAAAAAAAATTAACTTATTAAAAATATAAATAAGTACTTACTTTTAAGCTTTTATAAATAAAGCTTATTTTAAAAATATATAACTTTTTAATTATTAGTTATTTAAAAAAAAAAGTTATTTATAAAATTTTAATTAAAATTTTTTTTTAGCTAAGTATATTAAATAATATTAAAACTTTCTTTTAAAACTATTAGATTTCTATATATACTGCTAGCTAGCTAATAAGCTTGTCTACTTATATATAATACTAGGTAAGATATATAGTACTATAGAATACGTATAGAGATACTAATACTTTTTATTAAAGATATTAATCTATTAATACCTTAGGCCTTAAAGGTAGTAGTAGAATACTATCTTCCTACTTAGCTAAAAGGTAATTAATTAACTTAGTTATAAGTAAGCCTATTAAGTATTACTAGAGTAGTAGCTTACTAGTAAGCTATTAAGATACCTAGGTAGATTATTAAAAGGTTTTATTTAATTAAATATAATATTACGCGTAAGTTAAAGGTTCTTATTATATTATTATAAAGATATAAATACTCTTAAAAGTAGTTACTATTAATAGATTATTAAAGTTAAAATTTATTAATATTTATAAGTTAATAGGACGCTATCTTAACTATATTTTAAAATAATAATATAATAAAGCTAGTAAAAAGTAAAAACTATTTTTATATACTTAAGTAGCTATTAAAATAAAATTATTTTTACTTATTTACTAGTAAGTTTTCTTTTATTTTTTTTATTTTTTTTATTTTTAAAATTTATAAAATTTTTATTTTTAAAGCTACTAATATAAATAGGCGTTCTTTTTTTTTACTTAAAAAAACTAAACTTTATAAAACTAGTAGCTATTATTCTTTATTATTATTATTATTATTATTATTATTATTTATTTTTTTATTTAGAAACTTTAATACTATTAGCTACTAATTTTTTTTTTTTTTAAAATTTTTTTTTTTATTAAAAGTTATCTCTTTTATTATTAAAATAACTACTAATAATTTAGAGAAGATAACTAAGTATTTTATTTAATATAGTATAAGTATATATACTAAAGACGCGCTAAGAATAATATATAAGTATAACTTTATTAATAGTAAAAAAATAATAACTAAAAATATTTACTATCTTAAAAAAAGTTTTAATAAGTTAAAATTATAAGGAATAGATTTTTTAAATAAGAAATTTAAAGATTTAAAAAAGCTAATAATAAAGAGTAATATAAAAACTAAAATAGGTATACTATACTAAGTAAATAAGCTATTTTAATATATAAATATAAAAATAGATAATATATAGTTTATAATTCTTTAGAAAGAGGACTTAAAAGACTTTTTTAATAAAATTATAAATAAGAAGCTATTTAAAAAGAAAAAGAAAAAAATAAAAAAAAGTACTTTAGTTCCTTTATTATATTTAAGTAGATAATTATTATAATTAGTAATATAAAGTTATTGTGCTGTAGGCGATGTAATTACCAATTAGGTAGTAAGTGCTATATAGGGGGGCAGCTTGCCTACAAGGGCAGGCTATTAATCTATTTATTAACTACTAATTATTATACTTATAGAATAGGTAATATATAATTCTTTCCTCCTTAGCTATTAATCTTTACTCTTATTATAATAGTATTTAAGTATCCTACTAGCTATAAGTTAACTAAATTCTATATACTCTACTACTAATATAAATTAGTAATACCTAAGGGGCTTAATAGTTTACTAATACTTAGTAGTAAATACCTAGTAGAGTAAAGATCTATAATAATAGTATAGTTAGATACTACCTAGTATAGAGCACCTATCGTCTATAAGTAAAAGCTAAGTCTATAAAGAATTATTATCTATATTATCTATATTATCTATATCGTTTATATTGTCTATCGTCTATAAGTAAATACTAAGCCTATAAAGAATTATTATTATATATAGAGAACCTAGCTAGAATAAGAGACCTATTATATAACTAGACTAGAAGACTCTAAAAATTACTAAAAATTACTCTTTATTAAACTTAGGAGAAGAGCTAGACTAAAGAAGCTATAGTAAGATAGAAAAAGAAATAGTAAGCTATAAAAGTTAATACTAGCTAGTTTAGAACGTTTAACTAAGAAAGAGTAGTAAAGAAATAGTAAATACTTTATAGTAATATACGCTAGAGAAAGTTATTAAGAAACTAGTTATTTAGTATTAAGTTTATTATTAAGTTAAATACTTACTATAAGTTAGTTATCTATCTAAAAGCTCTTACTAGGATATTTTAGATATACGTATTACTTATCCTCTATATCTAGCCTTTATACTTTAGTATATTTAAATACTTTAGCTATCTATATACTTATTATAACTACCCTATCTAAAGAATCTAAAAGTATTATATTTAATACCCCTACTAAAAATATAAAGTAATTTATTTTAATATATATTACTAGTAGTATAGCTCTCTTTAATAGTAATAAAGTAACTAAGTAGTTAAAAGACTATAACTATTAGGCTAAGAATACTAAGTATAGTAAAACTTAGTAAGTTAATATCCTTCCTAAATAGTACTAGCTATTAGTTAAGTAATAAATTAAAAGACTTTTTAGATTTAAAGATTATACTTAAAAAGTACTTTAAGAGAGTATAAAGGACTTTTAGTATAAAATTAATATAGTATACTATATAAATACTTAAATCTTCTTTAATATATATATTTTTAATACTACTAAGAATTTTTTATTACTTATTAAATACTATACGTTATTCCTCTTATATATAGAGGCTTATATTAAGAATAAAAAGATAGCTATAAAAAAGAAAAACTACTACTTCTTCTATAGCTTATCTAAAGGCGATAAGTAAGCTATATTATATAATATACTTAGTAGCCTAATACTAAAGGATCTAGCCTTATATAATATAAAAAAGATCTATTACTTTATTTATAGTTATTACTAAAAAGAAGAGGAGATCTAATCTTTAAATCCTAAGTATATCTATTAGTCTATAGTATAGGCTTAGTATATTATTTAATAAGACTACGCCTATTCTTAAGTTAATATTAAAGTTATTCTAAAAAAAATAAATAAGTATTAAAATAAAAAGCTAGTAAAGAAGCCTCTTTTAAATAATATAGACTCTATAATAAAAAATTTTATAACTTAGTTTAAAAAAAAGTTAATAGTTAGCTAAATTAAAGCTTTCTCTTATATACCTACGCTTAAGCCTCTCCTCTATAAACTAGCTAATCTTTTATACTTTATTAAAATATATAGTATTTAAAAGCCGTCTATAAACTATAAGAATAATAAGTTATATATTAGCTAGTAGAAGTAAATAGTTAATTTTAACTTAAGTACTTATTATATTAGAACTAATACTATAATAGATAGTTATTACTATATTTACTTTAAGAAAGGATACTAATAGTAAAACTATATAAACTTCTTAAGCCTAACTAAGCGTAGCTAGTACTACTAGATTATAGAAAATAAAGACGCTAAAATATACCTAAAGTATTAGTATAGCCTCTATAGCTATCTACTTAAGTTCTTTAATAAGCGTCTACCTTAAGGCCTATAACTATAGTAGATTTAGAATAAGCTTAAAGAATTCTTTAATATTATAGACTATAACCTTAACTAGAACTAAGCTACTATAATAAGGCTAGAAAAGTTTACTTAGCTACCTAAGCTTATTATATAGAGAAATACTTCTATAAATATCTCTAGAGTACTAGAATAAAATATTATAACTACCTAAACTTTAGTAGCTATAAAAACTTTTAGTTTATTTACTAAATCCTTCTTTAACTTAGAGTAATTCTAGTCCTAGTTTTTTAAGCTAGATAATATAATTAAGGCCTTTACTTTTACTAATAAAGTTAATTAGCTTAATATTATTCTTACTAGTATATATACTATAGTAGGTAAAAGGGTTAAAAAATAAAGTAAGCTATTAAAGATAAGAATTACTAATAAAGTAGTAAAGAAAGTATAATAAGAGATTAGAGAAAGTAAAGCTAAAAGCTAAATAGTTAATAAATTAACTTTAGAACTAATACTAGACTAAGCTAAGAATTTTAAAAACCTACTAAATAATTAGTATCTACTTAATAGTATAAATAATATACTTAAAGTACTTTAGAAAGTACGCTCTTATAATATACTTTTTAATATTATTTATCTACTACTTAGTATATAAAGCTCTAAGTTATTAAAGAAAGTTAAATTTAATAACCTTACTAAATTAATAGAATCTATAACGCCTAAATTAATTATAATAGCTATTATAAACTAAAAAGTTTATCTTATTTATATTATAAACCTTATATAGTTCCTAGCTATACGAGATTATATACTATAAGTAATATAAAAAGTAAAGAGTAATAAAAGTAGTAAATACTTATAACTATTTTAACCTAAGGTAAACGTTTATAAGATTATAGTAGATTTTTTAGCTAAGCCTAAGCTAGATCTATTAACTAATTAAGATTTAGTAGAGTAAACTTATTTAAATCTTAATTAGATACTGTTAACTAGCGCTAAGCTAAATTAGGATATATAATTTTCTTTTATTAGTACTCTATAACTAGAGGTCTTTCTTATATAATTAAAATATCTAGTAATAGGCTATAGAGATACCTTTACTAAAGATTAGGACAAAGCTCTAGTAGAGTTTATAGATATAATAATAAAAGTAGCTAATAGAAGTATAATATAGTTAGACCTTTTAATAGTATAGGTAAATATTACTTATAATAAGTACTAGGTAAAGTACCTAATTAATACTAGAGTAATAATAAATATTATATAACTATTAACTACTAATATACTAAAGATACTATATATTCTCTAGGCTAATAATAGTAGTAGAACTAGTAGTATATCTTTAGTAAATAAATTATAGAATATATTTATTAAAACTATATAGAATATTCCTATTACTATTAGAGGACTAACTATATATATAAATTTTTATATTATCTATAACCTTTAGAGAAGTATTATCTTTAGTAGGCTCTAGTATATATTAGTCTAACTATCTATATAGTATAACGCGTATAGCTATATCTAGTATTATATCTTTTTATTAAACAGCTAGTATAGTCTAGTTTTTATTATATTAAACCCTCTACTAATAAATAATAAGAGTTTTATAATAAGACTAGAGACTTTAAATATCTAGTAGGTAGCTTTACTAGAAAGGACTACCTACTTAAGCGTATAGTAAACCTAGTATAACTATAAAAACTATTATATAATATTATAACTATATAGTCTTTTTAGTACTAAGTAATACTTCTAAGCGTCTATACTTTACGCTAACTAGTCTTACTACTAAATAGACTCTAAAGCTTTAGTAAATTTAACTTTATATTTACTAATAAAGATTACTAGTAAGTTAGTAAGTAGTATACCTTAAAATTTAAAGTTAGCGTAAATAAAAAACTAAAGGAAGTATTTAGCTTAGATATACTTTAAAAACTAATTATAACTAAGCTTAGTTATTAAGTATATAAAGAGTAAGCTATAGAGATAGTAGCTAAAGAACTATAGGTTAATACTCTCTATAAGATAGTAGCTAAGAAAGTATAACCTATTAATATACTATAGACTAAAGAACCTATAGAGTTTAGTAACCTAAAATAGTAAAATATTACTATTTAGAACTAGATACTCTATAATAGCCTTAAGCCTCCTAATATTAGACTATTTAACTACCTCTTTAAAAGAAGATATATAGTCTTCCTTTAAAGTACTAGGCTTACTTAAGAATAACTATCTTAATAAAACTTTAAACTATAACTTTTACTATAAGAAGTATATTTTATAATAGAAATACTATTTAATAGGGAGGCTATAATTACTTTTATATAAACAGAATTTAGATATATATATCCTAATATTAGCTCTTTATATAAAATTAAAACTATAGAGTATAAGGTATAGTAAGTTAACTCTTTTTATCTACTAAAGAAACTAGAAGATAAGTATATTTTAATAATTAATAAATATATTAAGTAAGAAATACTAAAACTATATAATAGCTAATACTATAACCCTTAGTTCTTAGTTTTAAAGAAGGATAAAGATTTAAAGTTAATTAATAATATATAAAGAATTAACGTAGTTACTATCTAAGATATAAATCTTCTACTATTAGTAGATAACTTCTCTAAGTAATATATAAGATATAAAATTATTATACTAATAGACTTTTTTTTTAAGTATAACTAAATTATATTCTACCTATTAAGTTAGGATATTACTACGTTTTATATACTAGTTAGGCTAGTTTACTACTATACTATAGTCTAAGGAGTAATAAACTCTATTATAGCCTTTTTTTATATTATTATAAAGATCCTCTTATAATACTTTCTATATAACTATATATCCTTTATTAATAATATAGTAGTTAGTAGCTTTAAGTTAACTTATAATAATAAAAAGGCTTTTTTAAGTATTAAGTAATATATCCTTAAGTATATTTAGTAGCTAGACTAAATCTTAGCTAATATTAAGAAAGTAAACGTAATAGTTTTAGTAAAGAAGTACTACTAAAGAGTAAAAAGTCTTATTATTATTAGCTATAAAATTAATACTAATAGTAAATATCTAGAATTAAAGAAAGTAGTAAAAATTATTAACTAGTTAGAATATAAAAATATTAAAGAAGTAAGAATATTTATTAGTATTTACGTATACTACTATATTTAGGTTAAATACTTTACTATAATAGTATAGCTACTCTTTATACTATTATAGAAGGATATAGAATAGAGGTAAAAAGAGTAGTAGAGTTAGGCTATAAAGACTTTAAAATATAAGATTATAATAGTACTAGTATTAGCCTTATTTAATTATACTTTTAAACTCTTAATCTTCTTAAAAGTAAATACTTTTACTAAAAAAGATAAAGTAGTCTTAGAGTAAGTTAAATAAAATAGTTAAAAATACCTAATTTACTTTAAAAGTACTCTATAGTTAAAGATTAAATTAAAATAGTATTTTACTAAGTTAAAATATAAAGTTATTTTTTAAGCTTTAAAAAAGTTTCGCGCCTAGCTCTATAAAGTATACTTTATAATTAAAATAGATACTTAGACCCTAATTACTTAGCTTAATTATTTATTAATAAACCTATTAAGCTTACTAATAAATAGGTAGCTTATAATAATCTTAATATAGAATTTTAATATTAAATATATTCCTAGAAAGATCTATACTATTATAAATAGACTATCTTACTACCTAAAGCTTAATAGGTAGAAGGTACCTAATAAGGTAGAAGAAGACTTAGAAGACTTTATTAATATATTACTTAACTATATAAAATTAAGTTATAATATAGTAAGTATAAAGTACTAACTTAAGCTTCTACTATTATAAATCCTATATAAATCTTATAATAATAGTTTAAAAGCTATTACTTAGTTCTTAAAGATATTAAAAATACTTCTAAGATTAGATTAATCTTAAGCCTTATCTTAGAAGAAAGCTACCCTAATATTCTTTATAGTAAAAGAATTACTATTTAAGAAAAAGTTATAATACTAAGCTATTTAGTAAGTAATAGATAGCTAAAATCTATAACTAGTTATAATCTAGAAGGTTTACTATTAGCTAAAACATTAAAGTATAAATAGTACTTTTAGTATACTTAAAATATAATATTTTTAGAAGAATATATAAAATATAATTATAAAAGTCTTATAAGCCTGTCCTAAATACTAGGGGAGGTTAACCCTATAAAAAAGAAATATATTTACTATATCCTATACTACTACTATATAAGAATATATAGCTATTAATATTATTTATATATTAAAGAGTAAAAGTAAGCGCTTCTTTATTATTACTTAAAAAACCTTAATAGGCTAGTTAAAAGCTAGAGCGCTTATAAGAAATAACTTAGCTACTATTATAAAGTTTATATATAAAAATATTATCTATAAGTAAAGAGTTTATAGCTAAATATAAGTTAATAGTAGACCTAAAAATAAAGACGTATTAAAGGCTATCTTTAAGCTATATAATATTATCTACCTATAGATTTTAGTATAGAACTTATAAGCCTAAAGATTTATTAAATATAAATATATTTTAGTCTATAATACCCTTATAAAGTTACTTAGTAAGTAAGTAGATAACTTTTATATAGTAATACTAGTAGAGAGATATACTATCTAAAAAGAGTATAGCTATTTAGTAATATAGCTAATAACTAGCTAAAACTTATAATTTCTAATAAAATCTGCCTTACCTATATAGTAGATACTACTATAGAATAAAGTATAAACCTAAAATAAGCTAATTATAATTTACGTAATATAACTTAATATATATAACTAAAATTTATAGAATATAGTAGCCTATACTTAAAGACTCTAAGCCTAGAAAAAGGACTACTAGGATACTACTTAAGAGATTAAGTATTATATAATAAGTATAAAAGACTTAGTCTTAGTTTAGGATAGTTTCTATTAGGTTAATATATCTATAAAGATTAAACTTAATATGCGCTAGATAGGCCTATACTAAGTAAGCTAGTTATTTTAAAACTAAGGCTACTATAAGTTAGAAGACCTTAATAGTACTTTACTAGTAAATATAGTCTTATCTAAAAATATTAAGCTATTTTTTTAGCGCTTACTAAAAGATATTATAAAAAAAAATTATAAATATATCTACCTATAGAACTTAAACTACTAGTACTAAAAGTATAAATAGAGAAAAACTCTAGCCTAGTTTAACAGCTAGTAAATAAGACTACTAACTTTACTCTATTCCTAGTTATAGGAACTAGACCTACTTTAATAGTTATAGCTATTAAACTATTATTACCTAGCTAATTATAATCTAACTATTAAAGTAGATAGAGAGTTTAATAGATATTAGCTATACTAGTTTATATAAGTCTATTTAGAATAATAAAATAAGATATAAAAGTAAAAGAGGTAAATACATAGACCTCTACTCTAAAGTTATTATATTCTTTTTATAAAACTTAGTTAATTATACTTATAGTTTACTAGACGTAGGTTATATATATTTATATATAAAAAAAGACTACCTAAAGACTCTAATATCTAATATATAAGATAGTATTAGAGAAAGTAAAGGAAAAAAACCTATATTATAATATTTTAGTAAACTGTTATAAGTTTTACCTAAGTAGAATAGGTAAAATAGATAAGCTATTATAAAGTAGAAGTTATAATCTAGGTAACTATAGCTAAGTTAATTTTAATAACTACTTTTAGCTAATTAATATTTAGTAGAGAGACCCCCTTACTAAATCTTAATTAGCTAGTTTAATAATAGTAGTATCTAAAATAGATACTATAAGTAGCTATATAAAGTAAAAGGTAAATTAAGTAAATTAAGTATATTTATAGGGACTAGCTAGATTGCTCTAGCGTTTAAAAAAGAGCAAGATTTACTATATAACTAGTTAAAATAGAAAAGATAGATAGTAGTATAGTAAAATTATAAATAAAGAAGATAGTAATAGCTAATAGCTTATATAATAAGTTAATAGGTAATATAGAAGTATAAATAAAGTAAGGTATTATTACTATAGAACTTAAAGTAATATACTAGTAGTTAGAAATCTTAGTAGTAGTAAAAAAGTATATAAATATAAAGAAACTTACTATCTTTATAGTTTCTTCTCTATCCTACTTTTAGACTTTTTAAGTTATAAACTACTAGTAAATATAACTAGCTTTAGTAACTATAAAATACTAGCTAATAACTTTCTTATACTTTCTTACTTTTCTAGGATTAAGGCTAAACTATAATATAAAAACTATTATTTATAAATTTAAGTATAAGTCTTACTAGCTTTATTAAACTTAACTAAGACTTATACTTATATCTAGTATTATTATTAATTACCTTATAAAATCTTAGTTAGTATACCTTAGTATAAGAGCTAGTCTAGGTAACTAAGAGAGGTATAAATAATAGTAGAATATTATAATATAAGTAGATAGTCTTTACTAACGCTTAGGTAGTTTAGTAAAGCTTTAAGTATACTAATAAAAAGGCTCTTATCTCTTTTATACTTTTAAGTTTCCTTTATTTAGTAGCTTAGTATTTCTTTAGTTATATTAATACTTTTACTATAGATTAACTAGGTAGCTTAACTCTTTTAGCCTCTTTATCTTTAAAATACTTAGTAGTAAAAGTAGTAAGTATAAGGATAATAACTTATTAGTTAAAATATCTTACTTTAGAGTATCTAAGTTTTATAGCTAAATAATAACCTAAAGTTATACGTAAAGATTATTATCTCTAAGATAAAAATAACTATTATAAAAATTATTAATATATAGGCCTAGAGAATTCTAGTTATTACTTAAGCTAACGTTTATAACGCTATCTTTAAGAGCCTATCTATCTATACTTATAAAATAATATTATTTATAATAGTAGTTACTAATTATATTTATTAGAATAGTAGAGCTATAAATATTTATAGTAGCTATAAGGTACTTATTAGCTAGTATTCTCTTATTTATACTATATAAGACTAGTATAACAATAGGGCTAAAGACTTATTATAGTACTATTAAGTTATATACTAGTAATAAGAAATAAAGGTAGTAAAGCTTTTATATAGAATTAATTTAATCTAGATATTATATAAAGTAATAAGTATTATATAGTATATTACTAAGTAAGTAACCCTACTATTTACTACTAATAAGGTTAATATTATAATATATAACTATCTAGAGCACACGACTAAGAGCTAATTAAAAAAAACCTATATTACTAGTAAAGACTTTTATAAAGTATACTAGTATATTTACTATATATAAGGAGAATAGGATATATACTATTAGAAGAATAAAAAGGTAAAGTCTAATATATAGCTTTTAAAGGAGAGTAACGCTATATGCCTAGTTAATAAGTAACTAAAGTAATAAAGTATAAAGTAAATTAAAAATAACTAGTTAGTACTATAGATAGCTAGTAACTAAACTAGTATAGTCTTTATATAACTAGAGGATATATATTTTTTATATAAATAGTAGAAGATTAAGATAAAATCTAACCCTCTTACTAAGTATACCTATTTATATATAGGGCCTATAGAATAGAAGTATTATAATATAGTAAGGTTATCTACTTATACGCGTTATACTAGTCTATAAAATTTATCTAATATCTATATAATTAGTATTATACTAATAACTAGTTAAAGCCGCGTAAATATACTTACGCTTACTTTTAATATTAGTAACACTCTAGTAAGCTAGTATTTTACTTATAACTAAGATAATAAAGTTACTAGTAGTATAGATTAACTATTAGTATAGCCTATAACTAGCCTAGTATAAGAAGCCTATTATAAAGTTATTAGTATAACTCTACTAGATACTAAGGCTATACCTTAAGTAAACTACTAGCTAACTAGATCTTAAGTAAAGTAGCTAATAAACTAAGTCTAATATAAGAACTTAGTTTAGGCTAAGCGTATCTAAAATTATATATTCTATAAAAAAGTACTTAATAGTATAGCCCTAAAAAACCTTAATAAGATACTTATAAATATTATTAATAAAAAATACTAGTACTATTTAAGTATACTTTAAGTATAGTAAAATAAAGTCTTAAACTAAGTCTAGTAAAAAATATCTAATATAAAAACTTTAGACTTCTTTAACTAGTACTCTAAATATACTAGTACTTAAGTAACTAAATTATACGTATACTTTAACTATACCTATTTTATTATTAGTAAAATAAATCTTACTACTTAAAAAGTAAACTATATAAACCTTACTTATTTTTTCTTTTTATTTATAAACGATTATTATCGTATTATAATATAGAAGATATATAATAAGTAGTATATTTTCTTTTATATATTAGAGCGTAGACTATAAAATATAGATAATTTACTTAGCTATTACTTCTTTCCTAAGCTAGTAGTACTATAAATTAATTATAATAAAGTAATTAAAATACTAGACTTAAAGCCTATAGTTAATAAGTTTATATAAACTAGGATAGTAAATATAAATATTTTTAATTAAGTATTTTAGGATAATAACTTACTTAAAATTCTAACTAAAAAATACCTAATATATAAGTATTATACACGTAGAATTAATAACTAAAGTAACTAAAACTAAGTTTAAACTATATATTATTCCATCTTCTAGTAGCTTATTTATAGAGATATATTTTATTATATACTATATATAGTCCTTTAGTAGACTATATATCTTATCTTATACTTATACTATATAAAGAAAACTAAGGCTAGTAATCTAATCTACTTCTAATATATTAATATTAATCTTAAAGCTGCTATAAAGGATTAGGCTAACGTAGATATAATCTAAAGTAGTATCTTATAAAATAATAAAAATAATTAAAACTATACTAAGGTACTATTTAGGTTCTACTATTACTTAGTAGAATACTAAACTTAGTAAGTATTAAAAGGTATCTTTAAGCTAAGAAAGATTAAGGCCTAGTATAATAAAGATAACTAGCCTAGTAAGATTTCTAGCTAATAGCCTAAAATAAAGTAGAAAAAAGTTCTATATAAGAAAGGTAAAGTATAGATTAGTAATTCTTAGCTCTTATATAAATTAATAGGTCTTATAATATAGAAGCGCTGTACTATACTACTATAGTTTATTAGAGTAAATAATAATATAGAGACTATAAAAAATAATAAGATAGATACTTATAAACAGCTAGTAATTATATATTAGTAGCTTTTAGCTAGACTACTATCTCCTTTTAGCTACCCTAATATATATAGTAGTATTAAAAATATATTCTCTAATATAATTTTACTATACTTTTAGTTTAGGATTTTATAAGTAATATATTACTAGATACCTTAAAATAATCCCTTAGTTTACGTAGAAATACTATACCTCTTTAGTAAAAACGTAATAAAAGATTAATACTAAGGCTTTATTAATAAGTAGTAAGATATATTTATAACGTTTATTAAGGCTAACTAGCCCTTAGTATAATAGTTTAAAGTTTTTACTTATAGTAATAACTCTTACTAGTTATTAAATATAAATAAGACTAATACTAAATATTTAATATAGAATATAGCCTATAAGGACCTTTTCTACATAGAGGATATAAACCTAGATAAGTTATAGTAAATAGAGTAGTAAAATATATAATAGTATATAAAGAGGCTATTAAGCTAGGCTTAACTTAAAGAGAGTTATAGGTACTAGTTACTAGTAAAAGTAATTTAAGTATACTAGTTTTTAATAGTTTTAGTACTTAATAAAACTAAGTAGTAGGTAGAGGAGGTTTTATACTATAAGTAATATAATTACTAATTAAGTAGTAAGTACTATATAGGAGGGCAGCTTGCCTATAAGGGTAGGCTATTAATTTATCTATTAACTACTAATTATTATACTTATAGAATAAGTAATATATAATTCTTTCCTCCTTAGCTATTAATCTTTACTCTTATTATAATAGTATTTAAGTATCCTACTAGCTATAAGTTAACCAAATTCTATACACCCTACTACTAATACATTATTAGAGTACTAGATATTATTTATATAATAAGCTAAGCTTACTAATAAAGTTATTATTATAAAAAAGCTAGAATAAAGTTATTTATAAGTAAGTAAAGAATAAAAAAAATTAATATAAATTACTAGTAGATTAACTTTAAAAAAAATAGTAATAATAAAGTTATTATATTACTAATAAAATAAACTAATACTAGATATTAAGATATATACTAAATACTAAATACTATTTATTATTTATATAAGGCTAGTAAGATAAAAGTATAAATATTATTATTAAAAGTAAACTTTAAACTTACTAATTAAATATTTATTATTAACTTTTATAAATACCTTAGGGATCTCTCTTTAAGATAGTAGTAGATATATAAAAGTAGAATATACTCCCTTTTAAAACTATAATATTTATAGTAAAATAAAACTATAGTATAAACTAAAAAAAAGATTTTTTTATTTATTATTATTATTAAACTAAGCCTAAAAGAAAAATTTTATAAATTTTATTATAAACTTTTTAAAAAGTAATAATTATAAATATTTTATAGTTATTACTAATTATTTTAATAAAGATATAGTTTTAGCCTTTTTTTAAAAAATTAATATAAAATATATTATAATTATATTTATTTAAAAAATAGTAGCCTATTATTAGTTATTTAATATTATTATATTAGATAAAAAATTTTAGTTTATAAGTAATTTTTAAGCTTACTTTAATAAATAGCTAAAAATTTATAAAAAATTATTTACTACTTTATACTTTTAAACTAATAGCTTTATTAAAAAGATAAACTTTATAATAAAAAACTATTTTAAAGCTTTTATAAATTAAAGTTAAAAAAATTAAGTAGAATTATACTTAATAGTTTAAATTATAATTAAAAAATAACTAGCTACTTTAACTAAAGTTAGCTTATTTTTTTTTTTATAAATATAATATTAACTCTACTTAGATAAATAGTAAAATAAATATAATAAATAAATATTAAATATTTTTAAATTCTAAAAAAGTAGCTAAAGCTTTAGTTTAAAAGTTTAAAAAAATATTTAAGTTTATATAAAGTAATATAGTAAAAACTTAGTAAAAATAAAAATAATAAGCTAATTAGTACTATTAAAAATCTTTAATTTTTAAAGTAAAAAATAAAGTTTAATTATAATATAAAAAATAGCTATCTAATAAATATTTAAATAAAAAGCTAAATTAAAAAAATATAAAGTTTACTATTTAAAAAATTATTTTATTATATAATATAAAGTTAGATACTTTACTAAAAATTTATAATATATTTTATATAAATTAATTTTACTTTTATTTAAGTAACTTACTTTTTAGCTAAAATACTAATAACTAGTAATTAAAATTAATTAAAGTAAATAAAGTACTAAAGTATTTAATATAAAATATTATAGCTAAGTAATATAAAAAAAAAAGCTATAAAAAAGTTTTAAAATATTTAATTAAATAAAAAAGTTATTAAATTTTTACTTAAAAATAAAGGAAGAACTTTAATAAAATAAAAATTTTAAATAAATAGTTTAAAACTACTAAA
>ML977400.1:0-32827 GCA_010015825.1 Lophiotrema nucula
GTTCAAAAAGAGGCGAGGCCGGGCTCAAGGTCTGTAAGGGCGATAATTCTTCGGCTGATGGCGCCAATTCGATCTCTAGATTTTAATTCAATTATGTTATAAATTTTTTCTTCACTACAATTAGAACCCAGATTGACTCCGAAGGAGTAAGTGGAGCCCGAAATGTATACTATTTCTCCAGGACGCTGTATGACGATGGAAAAGCCAATATTCCATCGAATGAGCAGGTCAGGAGACGGAACAAGGGAAGATCGCAGTACGGCTTCGGCGTCGTAATCCGACAGACGCCTCTCCAAGGTATTAGCGTCATCTGGTCTCACTATGATCCACGCCTTGGGGCTTCTAGCGTGAAGCTGATTAATACAGAGACTCGTGTCGACTTCTCTTTGTATTCCGATAAAGGAGGTACAGTAGCTTAGAAAGATTTGCGGAGCTTCCTTGTTGTTATCACTTTATAATGGTGCTGCTACGAGGCCGAATGCGTCATATATGCTTTAATCTATCGCATCGTATACGCAGTAATCTAGTATCTTACCTCCTAGACTAGAGACTAATATACTTAGATTAGATATCTATGATTATAAAATATCGTCTATTAGTTATACTATTAGCTCATATGCTATTAGATTAGGCATCATGTAGCTCCTAACAGCATCGACGGCTTCGAGGCGTACGAAAGGGCCTTCGTACTCTAAGGAGATGATTCCTTAGGCGTACTCGCTAATGCTAGAAGATGGTATTACTGTATCTGCTCGCGTATGGTCATATTCAACGTGATCAGTAAGCAGGTAGAGGAATCCAGAAGAGACGCATCGTTGCATCAACGATTCTTCGAGAACTAATGCTCTTAATGCATGACAGAATCTAGAGGAGCCTACAAGACGTGAACAGTTGAGCAGATAGGACGGATCTATTCTAGGGAATAATTCTCTGAATCATCATCTAATCCACGTAGTGATATTGCCCGTAGTACTTCCTCACATTTACTGAGCCCTTGAAAGATCTCACGCAGCATCACCAAATCTTGGCCTGACTCAATGATTCTCTTGTGAGCAACACTATCAGGGTCCCTGATACTCTGCCCTAGAAACTGGTCCTCCTCTTCTATCCTCCTTCTACATAACAGGGATATACAATGAGTTTCCGAATAGCAAGCCTTAACCTAGGAAGTTTAGATATCTCTTGCAATCCTCAGAGGCTACTAAACTAAAGCGTATGAGCCCTTTTATGAAAGTAAATTGCCTTGAAGACTAGTTGAGTGTTCTTTTGAAGTCTAGTTGAAGTGAAACGTATGCTGAAGATGGGGTTTTCCACGAGCTGCGAGAATCGGCTACCAGCGAGATTCGATTCCTTGAGGCTCGGGTGTGTAAGAGCATCACAATGGTTGCTGAGATTCTTTTCGATAGCTGCATCGCTATTTTCAATGTCGCTCTTCAATGTGTAAGGCTCAGTGTCGTCATCGCTATCGTTATCGTCATCGTCATAATCATCGTCATCGTCATCCTCTTCCATCCAATCTTTCAAAATGAAACAAATACGAGTGAGTAGTTCCATGGGTAGATGCTGCATGATCGCTGGCCCTACCTCGTGTGAGTGCAAACTCGTACATATAGACAATATCAACGAGTGGTGGCCAGGTTTGACAGCCTTCACCGATATGAGGAACTTCCTTATATCTGGAATCACCAGTTAGTGTACTGTGCCACACAGGGTATGTCGATTAGCGTTGCGCGGCGCTGGTTGGGATGCAATCACTACAACGTCGATCAGACCCGCTTAAGCGCCTATCACCCCTCGCTACCCGGTCAGCTCTGCATGAGCGGCGTTACTGGTAACCACACTGCCCTACATTGATTTGCTGCCGCTCTCACTCGATTTTACCACTCCTTTTTGGGTTTAGAGCGGCAGCAAATTAATGCAGGGGCGTCACCAAGCACAAGATTTCGGAGATAGCGCAGGGACGAGGCTCGTGCTCACGACTGGGCACGGCCCCGCGACAGCAAAGATTATATGCATGGTGAATTTTACCCGAGCTAGCCCGCGCGATGTACCTCGAGAACCGCGGACTTATTTCGAGGACGGGCATATAAAATGCTCTCCTCGTCCTAGCAGAAACCGCGCTCAAGTACGTCGAGCTTCGCCGGAAGGAATTCCACAATTTGGTGCTTACCTACTAACTCTAGTTAAAACCTGAACTATATCTCCCATCGAGACCGACAACCTTTCAGTAAGTCACGAAATTAAATGCAGCATGATTACTTTGAAACTAATAAAAAATGCCATTGCGCGAGGTAAATGCGAAAAGCAAGGGGTGCGTACCATAGTCAATGTTTCCCTACCTGCCATGGGGCGTTAATATTTATATAAGAGCCCGTTGCGATTCAGAGAATATCACTCTACTTCGACTTCCCCGCGAAATTTGCGACATTATTTGGGGATTCGCCTTCGGAGGAAGGGTTATCCATCTATTTGTAGTATATTGAGTAAAGGGGCTAGTATAGGTTAGATACAAGTTCTAGCGCGAAAAATGCTCCGATCTTACTGTTTTTAAAGCCGCCAATAATATCGATTAATTACTAGATCTATATAAGTACCACTTCGATTGCTGGACGAAGTCTAAACCTGCTTATGACTTCTTAATACCGACGTTATGTAAATAGCTATATAACGAGGTTTATCCTATAGTTAGAAGTCAATAACGTTCTTATTCCTTACGATAACTGACTTCCGGGTGTTCTGTAACACATCACGAACTACAGTCCGTCTAATCAAATAGGCTGTAATCATGTTACATTAGGTCTATTCGTGCCTAGCACGTATAGGACCGGACTATACATACGGGGCTAGCGACTTCAGACAATTTAGAAACTTAGAATCCCTAACTATCATCGGTAACCGAACGCTATATCCTTTATTTATCCTTTAGTAGCTGGAATCCTTCTACGAATTTGCTCGCCGGGTGAAATGCCTACTACAGCTCCGAGAACGTGACATACATGTGATCTTCGGTCATTCCGGATTAGTCCAAGTAATATAAAAAATGCTCTATATTTAGCAATTAGTCAAAGAGACAAGCCAAGGGCGACGCAAAGGGAAACGTGGATTATCATTTTAGCCTGCATTTAGGTGATAAACATTTTTCATACAAACAGTGGTTGATTTACTGTACAGTAGTTGAAATCCATGAGAACTTATTAACAGCAACCCCTTGTATTACAACGGCAATGAGAGCTACGATCCTGTTCAAACTCGAACGCCCATGCGCCTTGCTTGTCATTGGAGAAGGCGAAGTCTTCTCGTTACGCGAAACATAGACATCGCCGAAGTCGGCGTCAGATTCGAAGCCGAAAACATCGATAAATTCGACACTGGGGTGATCTAAGGTACTATACTGCTCGGAATAGCTGTTGTTATCCGAGCCGTCGAACGAGAACTCGGCGCTATAGTCAAATTCTACTATTGTCCCAAAGATAAATACTCCGCGTTTAATAGAAAGCGTTACTAATCAGTTCTAGGGTTAAGTAAAAAAAACCATTCCTGCAGCACAGTAAGAGCAGGCCACTGCTTAGTAACAGAAGAACCATTGTGGATCAGTGTTCTAGACTAGAAACTGAAGTACATCACCGGTCTAATTTTTGGGATTAAAATAGGTAAAACCAGTATTAAACCCATTAATAGCATTACAAGGATTGCTTAAGCTAGATTAAGTTAAGGTATAGTTTTTAGAGAGAAAGTTAAAACAGCAAGAACAGTGTTCTACGGTACTCGTAAGGTCGACGTAGACTACGTGGCGTGCCCTTGTACGCCGTCTTCTCCTCGAGACATTGTCTATGAATCCTTAGCTACGACTTAAAGGGAGGGACGAAGGATAAACTTCGCTTATGTCTCGAAGAGCTTTTGCCATCTTCCACCGTCAAATCAATCAGAGGGACAGTGTTTGTCTCATCCAAAGTCAAGTCAATGAAGGTTAAAGGAGTCACAATCATCAAAAGGACAGACATCGGTTAAGGTGGCGCTGACTAGCTCCACAATGCCGATACGCACTTCCTTTCCTCACTGCTCGGTGGAACGCAGCCATCAACGAATCAATTTCAATTAGTGTTCTACTGAAACAATTCAAATATGCTTGAGTAGAAACCAATCCTACCATCAAGATACAACCAAATTGCGTGAGTTAGGTTCTGAGTGTCACAATCACCAAGTGCCTCAGAGAGTTTATTATCAAGTTGTCGCGCTTCCTTCATCTCCTGGACAACTTGAACGTACCTTTTTCGTTCAGCGAGCCTCTCAAGATCCGATTCCTCCTCATGATAAAGTGGTCCATCCATCATAGGCGGTACGATAGACAAATCTTTGATAAATTCGACCATCTCCCAAGGAGCCACAATCGCGCCCTCCCAGTCAATCACACCCTGAACACAGTAGTCGGAATCCACTAGAATATTGCTTTTATATAGATCAGTGTGAATGATTGGAAAAGGCCCTCTTCTTAAGGGGTGATGTTGCGCAAAATTTGTAAGTCGCGACGGAAATTCTGTAATGGACTTCCAGATTTCGTCTACATGCTGAGGTGGGGTCCTTTTTCGTACGGTATCCTCGTTGTAGGGAAACTTTGCCCATTTCGCCCAGGCGCAGAAAAAATCCGCTGCTGCATCGAACGGGCCTCCAATGCCAGGTATCGCCCCGACAGAGTGGGTTCCATCGGAGAGTTTGATTATGCTGCCAATCTTCGGAAAACGTACTGCTGCCATCTCGACCTAGTTCTATTAGCTTAATGCCACACAAATCGCCTGCTACGCACCTGTATTCCAGCCATTGCGTTATAGTATTTCTTCTTGAAGTGGGGAGCAATTTTGCCCCTATGTACAGACCATCCACCGAAAGAATCCATAGCTGTGTCTGCTGGAATGTACTCTAGGATCATGAAGGCAACGCCGACGACATTGTTGTAGCTGGCGTCATACGCAAATATCTCTGGAACTGGAATTTTCGATCGCCCTCGAATTACTTGAATTGTGTGGACCTCCTGTGTTAGACGTTCAAGTGAATCCGCGGTAGCTTTGTGTTGTTGCAATCGTGCCACCCAACTAGTTCCATCGTGAAAATCGAGCCGCCGCACTATGTGAAGTCCACCCATGTTGTACTCAGCAGATATCTGACAGGTAATTTCGCCGTCATGATTCGTATGCTGCCGTTTTACGCCGATCGCATATTCTTCAAGAGCCGTCCAATTTACGAAAGCCAGTGAACGTTCGATATTGATGTCGTTCTTCCAGTTTAATCGTATAGCCTTTGCGGTTGTGGTCTGAGAGGACATAATGGGAACCCTCTGAGGATGTTTTGAGCGCAAATTCGGCTAAGACGGAGGCCGGATGCACAGTGGATATCAAGTTCTCTCTGGAAGTTCGCTTTACGCACTAACGTTTTGACGAGCGAGTAGATAGAGGCTGATTTTGCGTTAGGCACTAATGCTTTCGGGCCGTAACATATGTAATTGCAGCGTGTGAACTTGTTGCTGGCAGCGGCCGACAACGGTTTTCAGTTTTGGGCGTGACGACTTTAAGTGAAGCTCACTCGTGCTACTTCTTGCGGGCAATTCTGCCTCTGAATTAGCCGGTGAACCATTACCTCGCACTGTCACGTGAGCTATCTCGTGATGCACGAGATGCGATATCCTAAGCCTCAGTCTTCGCGGCGGGTGGGAAAATGCACCCAACACATGTCATAATGGATATACGTAACACAAGACTTGTTTGCATGTAGGTAACATCTTAATAGTAAGCTTAAGATCTAGCCAACTGTGAATTACACCACTAACTTACTATACGAAGACGGCAACATCGAATACTGTCGAGACAATACGTGAAGAAAAAATTGTTCAGATCTAGTCGCTTGGCGATTTCCTCTTATATCTAATGGGCAGCAATTTCAACATTTTACCAATTCGACTAATTCCACCATTCCACTAATGCCACCAAAAACAGCTTATTCATCGATCGTCATCCTCAGGGCGAACCCAGCCGCAAGTGCACTTAGCGCCCCTTAGTATAGCGTCACCCTTGCATCCAACCGTCGGACAATTTGCGTAAGCACTCTTCGCGTGGTCCGCTTCAGCCTGCGGAAATGGTTATTGTTTACGTCTAGAAGTAATTGAGAATATCCAAACCATAGTCGCAGCTTCTTGTTCAATGAAACAAGATTTGGGAGTAGTGGGAATTCGGGGGCAAGAGCTGATGTAGTGTGTGTGATGATTGAGAGCATTTGTGATAATCGAAGTGGATGAGGTTACGGGGATATTATATACAAATACTCAGTTGGGCGTGTGATGGAGCGTGTGATGAAGCGTGTTATCAAGCGTGCAGTGGAGTGAATCACACGCTTCATCACACGCTCCATTTGCTAGATCTTTCACTGATTGGAATTTGTATATCTCCGGCTAGATTAATATTGGCGCACCCACTGGCGCTGAGGGGCGCCATTAGGATGAACGGGCTGTCGACATTACTGTCTTTTAGGACTTCTAAAAGCACACGCGTTCGGAATTATAATAAGTTAGTATATAGTAGTTGATATAGGTAATAGTAGCCTAGTCGTGCGCTTCTGTATATAGGCTATAAGCCTCTTTACCAATAGACAGACGTAATAGAAGATATTACTTCTATAGTAACTAACAAGTCCAAAACTTTATAAGCTTCTTTATGTAGACCGGCTATTACTACTATATAGGTTATCCCGCTATTAGTGCTAGGCGGTAGCTTGCCAACATGCACATAAGCAGCCCCTTACCCACACCTGCATTGACAGATGAACATGCATGGTTATTCATTGTCAACCAGACCATCAATCGAAGCGACGACTTGGGAGAGTCGATCGAACGAAGGAGTCCGAAGAGAACACAAAATATTGCAATTTCTAGCCGGAAAAGATCTCAGCTTCGATATTCCGAAGGTTCTTTTTCATGCAGAGGAGGCCGATAAAATATACTTGTTCGAGCCTCATATGCCTGGACAGCGAGTGAATGAGGCTTGGTGGAATATGACCGAAGTGGAGAAATAATGGGTGGCATCGCGAATTTCCGAGATTTGCGCCGAACTCAAAGCTTTTGACTTAAATATTCCGACTATTGTCGACTATAATTGGATGAATCCGTTCCGGGACGAACATGATGAAGAGATAATCCAACAACATTGGAAGGCTTTGGGAATGGACTGCTCAACCTTCGTCTTTTCTCACAACGACCTAGGACCGTCCAATGTCATCATTAACGGAGACCGGATTACGGTCATTAATTAGGAACTAGCAGGATACTGTCCTCTCGCTTGGGTGCGAACTAAGTTTGCTATCTGTGGAGCGCTGCATGGGGAGCATATTAGAAGCGCTGGCCTAGAGACTAATAGCGAGTATAGAAAACGGATTAAGCAGAAACGGAGAAATTGGTTTTCCGGAGGTCACTAAAGCATACAAGAAGATAGAAGCGGAGCGTTACAAGGAGTGGAAGAGACAGCGTCCCTGGCTTTCATAACCAATTCGCCTGAATTCAGAATGATACTTAAAGCTAAGAGATAAGATATGCTTTACATTTATCCTCAGCTCCTTGCGTGACGTGCCTACTGCCTCAGCGTCGTGCTCGTTGTGGTTGCGCCTACCCTAATCTTCGCATTACCATACCTACCGTCATACGCACTCTCGAGATGACCTCGCTAGGCTCATACCTTTCGATGACTGTTGCTACTTATCTACTGCCCCTCTATTATACCTACGATCGATACCTCTACCCTTGTTATGCCTTATGCGTTATGCTTGCCGTTATTGTGTGCACCTCTACGGGATCGCTGGCGTCGTCGTCCGCGTCTTCGGCGTCATAATTGACCCTAGGTCGGATGACGGAGAGCCTCAATGTACTCGATCGTACGCGGCGTATTGTTTGGAGAATACGTCGCTCGCGATTAGGACTCGTGGGTGCTGAGTAGCGCGCGTTGTAGAAGGATTACTTACGTAGTCGTCGTGCTGCGTCCTAGTCATGTACCGGTGCGTGAAAATCTGTTAGTGCTTCTTTATAAATAGTAGAGATAGTACTTCTAGCTACAGTAATATATTTTATATAGCTTTATTTAGAGGCCACGAGCAGGTGGTGAAGCTGCTGCTCGACAAGGACGCAACCCAACATGTCTCGAATACCTTGTCCCTTGCACGATAATAAGTATTACTAGACTAGCTAGTATATATAAAGTTAAAATAATAACGTATGCTTATGTGTAATATCTAATAGTAACTAAAGTGATCTGTAGCAAGATTTTGCCACCGCAAGCAGGGAGGGTGGCCGACCCGCTCCGGCCATGACCTTGTGTGAGAGGCGTTGAAGGGTAGTTGCCACTGAGAGCTTGGAGGCGGTGTTACACATGCCATGAGTTTTCGAGTATGGCCTTGCTATAATAGATTAAAGTTTAGAAACGAGAGCAATCCGGAACGGACCTACCGCTACTGTACGGGAACTTGAAACCAAACCTATAGCTAGTCAGGCACAACCTATGATTGACGTGTAATCTACTAATGCCAGGAAATGAACGTAACATTAAAAACAGTAATGCGAAGCAAGCCTTATCCACATGCTCAGTCGTCGCACAAAAGATGGGGATGGTGTCAATCCGATCCTTCCTCAAACTCCACCTTGTCAACCCCTAAAATCTTATCCCACCACTTCCTGAAATCTCCATCGATCCACGCCCTCAGCACCCTCAAGCTCTTCACCAGCCGATACGTCTGCGCCGTATTCGCCGTGTTTCCCAGGGCAATGGAATGGAAGATCTGGATGTGCGAGGCGGGTTTCCGGATGTCCGAACTCGTCGTGTCGGGAGAGATAGAGACCCGCCCGAAAAAGAGCGACCACGATTCGGACTGGACATCGAGGAGGGGAAACACAATTTGTGAGAGAAGGTCTGTGGGATCCGGGCTGACAGCGTCGATGGTGGGAGTCGGGGTTGGTTGCTGCGTCTGCGACTGCGAAATTCTGCCGCCTTTTCCTCGACTTTTCTGTCGTCCCCGTCTGCCGGTTTCCGATCTGGCTTCCCTCTCCGCTCCACGTTTGTTCGCCTTCAGCACAGCGACCTGCTGAATCAGCGCCTCAATCCGGGCCACCTGCGCCGCGACCCACACGCCCAGCTGTACCTTTGCTTCCTCCACAGTCCGACTCTCAGTTTTGGTCTCGATTGATATGGCTATAGGTCGGGTCCGCAGACCCTCATAGCTGACGTGGTTGATGGACTCGGATGACATAGCGATGAGAGATAAGATGGCATCGCGAGCAGGAACCGAGAGCTCGAGGAACATGGCGTAGTCGACGATCTTGCCGGTGGTGAGGCCAGGGGAATGCGTGGGCCGGAATTCAGATGTGATTCTTGCAGCAGTTCTGCACAGGGGTGACTTGGTCAGCAAAGCTCGAGTCAAGGCAGCAGATTCGAACTTACACACTCCGAAATCCAACACTCACCTCATCATTCCCCAGCGCCAGCTCCAAGACCTTGGTGTGCACGCGATTGTTCCACTCGCTCTCGTGGTCCCGATTCTCCGCACAGCGATGCGACAGCGCGTTGATAGTCTGCACGGTGCGCAGCTCACACAGCAGCTCCTCCATTGGCCGGTCATCTGATTGGTCCAACAGGTGGGACTTGATCCTCTCGATGCCCGCCTCCGCTAGCCGTTCTTTCAGCCTCGCAGCGAACACAGGGCCGTCGGACACGTCTTCCAATGTCTCCAAGAGCGTAAGCCCCACAGTCCCGAGTTGCACGCGCCGGGAAGCCGCCGTATTCGCCAGGCTTGTGTATGTGACGCCGTTTCCAACGTCCCACAATGAAGTGACCTTCTTGGGGCTTGCCGAGCGGGCGGAGGATGTCGGCTGCGACTGCGACTGCGACTGCGACTGCGACTGCGGGCGCGATCGCAAAGGCGACCGGGCCTGGAGCGCGTCGTCGTTCCCGTCGAGTTCATTTGCGATGGTAGCAAGACTCTCTCTATACGAGAGCTTGGGAATAGCATGTGTGTAGTGGTTGTGTATCCGGGGCGTGGGCTCATCGAGCTCCTCGAGGGAGTCTGCGTCCGGCGAGTACGTGTCGACGGGGAATTGGCGCTTTTGGGGTGAGGGTGTGCGTATGCGCTTCTTCTCTATGGTCTTGAGCATGCCTGGATTTTCGTTTTTGTGTGATGACGATACGGGTCTGTTGTGGTCGTTGGCCGCCATCTCGGCCAGCACCAGACGGCGTGTCTTGCGCGGGTGCGGGTGCGGGCTCTCGCAATGGTCAGGTCGCGCGCGCTTGCGGGTGGGCAGAGGAGGAGGAGACAGACGAGAACGCGCAGGAGATTCGACTTCGCGAATCCACGCAGCGACAGTGGCGGCGTGCATTGAGGGCACGTAGTGTAAAGATGGAGGGGTCGAATCGATGTTGTGGTTTTCCAGAGTTGGATTGGCCCAGCGACGACCGATTAGCGGGGGCTTGGCATAAAACGTCACACCCCAGCCTGACGCTCTCCCTCCAGCTTCTCTGCCTACACAATGTCGCCGTCCTCCCACTCCACTACCCCTTCAGACGCATATGCTATATATGTTAGCTTCTTCCCTTCATGGACCCGCTTAGTGCCACGGCTAGCATTATCGCTATCCTTCAGCTCTCGAGCAAGGTCGTCGGATATCTAACCAACGTCAAGGTAACTTAGTAAGCCTGAGCTTTCTTACTAGGTCTCTCAGTGGGCATCTTCTCATAGCTGGCTCGGTCTTCTACGCGGTACTGCTGTGCGGTTGCTCGCAGAGTTAGCTCTCCTCAATCTGTCAGAGGAGAGAGAAGCGAAGTGTATAGCAGATGATGATCTAGGTCACGATAACATATTAATCAAGAGCTTTAAACCTCAGTTGCTAATTACCATCGCGCTCAACGAGCACAACAGGCGTGCTATGTTCCCATTTCACGGCCTCCTAAGTACGAGTCAATGAGGGCGAGACGTGTTTAAGGATGTCAACAAATCAAGCTGAATTCATCTATGTGCAATCTAAAGGGATCGGCCACTATTGTGCTCATAGTTTACCCTCATGCTCCTCCCAGAGAATGAAGTCGCACTGTCTGCCTGGATGCTTTGGACATCTCAGAACTATAACAGATCGATTAACGCTGCTCGGCTTCGGCTGTAGGTAGAACTTACATCTTTTGCCCTTGTTGGGGGTATTCCTCTGCACTGTATGCCGAACAGCTAGAAGGTTACAACTGCAGTACCACCTTCCATTGCGGAGACGCCCAAGCTTTGAATATGGAGGGAATTTTGGTGTTCTTCGAGAGGTCGGACGATGCTTGAATGGAGGCAGGCGTGACCATCGGAAATTTGAAGGCAGGTACACCGAGCGAGGTACTCGCTGTGCTTTGTTGAATATATACGGGATGACTCTCTTACGTATAAAATCACCCCACATGTTGTAGGGCAGGAGTGGAATTGCAAGTTGAGTAGAGAAGGGTTAGGCAATGAACAGGACAGTAGGTTGATGGCTGGCCTTGACTATTATATGTTATCCAACGTTCAGTTACTTCTTCCATGGCTTGGATCCAATTGCGCAGCATCTGCCTTACAGTTTCGCAAATTAGGTGGCGGGGCCAATCGCATGCTCCGTACCCTACCCTCGAACGATCGGATAGCTGTATCGACGACCAACGAACAAGTCATGCACATACTAGGCTGCGACGGTCTTCAGATGTATGGCTCAAGCGCACTTTCGCGTTGTCTCACAAGGCCACGTTCTCCTCCACTTAGCCCTCGTCTGGCAAGATGTCGATTTCCCGGAGTTGAGCCTCTATAGATGGAGCTCATTATTCGCTACAATTGTTCGGCCGGGGCTAGCGACGCCTCATTCACGGAGCGAGGAACGAGCGTAGTGAATTTTAGTAATAAAAATACTTAGCGCCCCTACTAGCTTAAAAAACCTATAGATAAACCTTAGGCTTAATTAAATAATTAAATTTTTTAAGATAATTTTTATTTAAATAGTTTTTCTACTCTAGCCTACTTAGTAAGTAATAAATATAAAATATTAGTTTTATAGAAAAACAAAGCTCTTTACTATATACTTTTTAGTTTTATTATAGCTAGCGGTAGTTGCCGGCTGACTAAACAGATCCAAGGGCGCTTTGTCAAGTCTCCTTCCCTCAAGTTTCCATCACTTTCTTCTTTTTACAATGAATGCTAAAACCCCTACCGTTGAGCTTGTTCCAACTCAAGTTTGCAACTTCAAACTGTTCGACTACTATACCTTTTATGAGCTGGTCCTACGGTAAGTAATTTCGTTAATGCATGGCACAATCTTTGGTCGTGTTCAATTGCCATCTTCCAGGTCGTTCAGAACCCTCGATCTACGCACCAGTCCCTCTCTTCTCTTTTCGTGTCACCTACATGACTTTCATTTAGCGTCCCACCGCTGATGCTAAAGTAGAGTCAGCTATTCCAGCCTCAGACTTCTCACCATGCTCAAGGAATGGGCTCGACTCTACCGCTAAACTTCACACTGCCCTCGTCGACCCTTAGCAACGCCTAGCCAACAGCCTGCTACCCGCTTTCTCTTATCCGTGCCATCAACGCAAAGCTCATCCACTTCAGCAAGGCGATAATTGCATCTACACGGAAATTAACATACACTACTGGGATCGCTCTAGGGGCACGAACGAGGCGGCCAGATCCAACGACTGCAGCAAGTTCTCAACTCTACGTCGCATGGTACGCGCTTAAGCTAAGCCGAAGATCAGGTTTTGAGTAGCTATCGAGGCTTGCAGAAAATATGACAGTCTCAGACAAAGTTTTGAATGTTCTTGTGGATTCGTCTGAATGCCTATATCGAATCCGGAGAGATACCGGTCGAGCCAGTAGAATTGTTTACGTTTGTTTAGAAGATCCGACTATAATTCCCGAGGATGACCGGACATATGGGCCATCGCTGCTCACACACCTGCAGAAGCTTCCTGAATGGAACCAGACTTGGACTACTCTGACGATATACACAAGCGATGCTCAGATTCAATGCAGAGCGGATGCGTTTCGACCGCCGGCGTTGCAACAATCTCAATGTCCTGGTAACTACCCGTTGTATCAGATCACCGAGCTAGCGACTCTTCGGTTATTTAGACAGCGCGTTTCCGAGGTACAGCTTGGGTCAACAGCAGGCATCCTTAAAGTTGCAACCTTCGCTCACGATATACCATTACTCTTACGCGAAGTCTAAGCATACCAGTTTCTAGCAACGCTTGGTTCAACTCTCGTTCCAAGGCTTCTAGGGTATGCCTGTGAAGGAGATCGAATTGTTGGGTTTTTATGCAATAGGGTTGTTGGTCGTTTCGCATCTATCGATGACATAGATATCTGTCAAAGAGGGCTTCGTCACTTCCATAGCCTAGACATCGTTCACGGAGACCTCAACAAGTACAACATTCTAATAACAAGAGACGGGCCAGTGTTTATTGATTTGGAGAATTCAACTATAAGGGGTGAAGCCCCTGGCTTTGCCCAGCTGCAGCATCGAGAAATGGAGAGTCTCGAGTTGGCACTACGCGATGAGTCAGGGCGAGGACAGCCATGGACATGCACATAACGTACCAATTCAGCCGCTTGTAGAACAATCTTTGCAGTTGTGTCCTGATGCCTTCTCCTTGTCATACTGCCATACCCCCAGCGGAGCATCGATTCTCCGTACTCGCATGTGTTGGGCATTTAACAAACTCGCTATTGTTGGTATGACCACACCGGTATCGAATTTGCCATTGTGTGCAAACACTTCGCTGCGGGGGCATATCGCGTATAAGTTCTTCTACTCCAAAGGGTTAGCGGCCAAATCATGATCTTGTAACATGACATAGTGGAGAAAAGGCACAAACAGATATGGTAGAGGAAGGCCAAGTTTTCGAGAGTCGGGTCGCGGAGAATGGCAAGATTACTGGTTTTTATTCTATTCGAGCCATGTTCCTTCTGTTGTTTATATACGGACGCACCAGTTTGCAATCTAAACTACCACAGGTCGAAGTAATTGGGCGACGATCTGCGCATCCACAGCAAGCCAGCTCTCAAAAAATGAGGGTGTGCACATCCGTTCGCACTTGCATATTGCAGATACTAGCTCGCGGAGACCTGGCAGGGCCAACGCAGTCCCCCACTCTGTAATGTGCGTGTAGGACGAATGGCTAGATCAGCATCGCTGCATCTAGACCACCATCCTCTAGCAGGATACACATGAGGAAGCGCGCCATGCCCCAACCGCAGCCGAAGATGCAAGTTTAGGCGATTCTACGGCTGTGAGATGAAGGGTGAGTCGGAACTTCGCTCTGGATATCCGTCCGAGCATTTCCCCGTGCGAGTAGTTGACTAAAGCCTGATAGGATAACGAGAGAGCACAGGATCGAAATCAGCAAGCATAATGCAGCATCGCGGCGTGCGGCCCGCAACCTCCCCCACCCGACGACCTGACCCCGCCTTCGTGTGCGTGGCTGACTAAGCGCCCAGGGCCGCGCAATCTCCAACGCCACGTTACGATCACAATGATGGACTGCAGACGAAATAAACAGAGAAAAGAATTTCGATTTTGATTACAGCGCGATGGCATGAAGCAAGCACTTCTGTCGCGCCCAACTCTAGGCAACTGTGCCCAACTCCTGCGTGTCTCATCACATCAGGCTCTCGACACTGCGTTGAAGTCGATGCCCGAAGCTTAGTTTCTGTGCCTCGATATGCCATACTTTTATGAAGACGGTTTTCGCTCTTGAGATAACGAACACTCGAAAATCTCTGGCGCACTGCTACTCTAAGGAGGAACAACGTCAACCAATCACCCGACCGGTCATTCGGGTCTTCCCGACCAGATCCGATGGTGCTGATCCTCTCTATACAGTACAGTGAAGATTCTTCTGACCTGATCTTAGTTGCCTGCGCCGGAACCTCTCACGAAAGCCGAAGAATTCTTTGACGATGCGAAGACGCACGGGACGATTGTTGGGGCAGGGCAGATGGTATACTGGAAGTAGTGTTCAGTTACAGTTTACGCGAGTGGGGATTACTCAAACCCTGTCTAAATAATCCCAAGGAGCGATGGTTAAGTACTTTTAAAGAAGGGTATCGATCTTTTGTTCGAAGACGGCAAGATGAAAGAAGGATAAGGCGGATGCTTGGTATTACTCATAAAGTTGCTCCGAGAATTTAAACGCTTGCCAATTTCCCAAATAGAGAGTGATTTTACCACCCTCATTCACTTGATTTAATATTGTCATCGAGACACCATATGTACGGTCACGTACTTCCTTCGCCTCGCGCTTGTATATAGGAGCTGCGCAGAAATCAGAATGCAAATCAGCGCCAAATACTTTCAAGATTGGTTGTCGTTGAGAAGCCCGAAGCGTAATGGAAGGAGTGGGTTCGATATAGCAGGTTATCTCATCTGCAAGTCCATTCACTTCTGCAGGTCATCTCGACGGTTCAGGAAAGGAACATTGATGGACTCGCTGAAGATGAATTGGCCAAAAGTCCTGCATATGGTGTCTTCATGTGGGCCCTTACTCTAGTGATCGAGTGCTTGCCTTGTTCACAGACTCCCGTTGGCGACTAGCAATCGCATTCCCCGCAGTATACGCACTCCCTGTCATAAGCTGTATGGTCCTTCACGGGCTTATTGGTATAGCTATACGCATCTTCATGATCAAGAATTCTATCGTCTACCAGATAGCCGATGTTTCTCGTCACCCTCTGCCAGAAAACTCGTCGATTATTACAGCACTTCTCCATTGCAGCGAGCCGAAAGCGGCTCCAAACCCATCAGTGCCTGTCAGTTTTAGCTTCTGATTGAGCTAAGCGCCGTAGGATTGGCACTGCTGATCTGCGATTCAACAACTCAATAACCTCAGAAGATTCAGGAACAGGAAACGCTTGAGCAAAGATCGACGATAAGGCAGGTCAAGCAATTTTTCGAAATAGAATACATGGAAATACTCCCGTGGTCGTGTAGCGAGCACGATGCGATGTATCCACGACTCGATCGAAACGATTGAGATAGCCAAGCAGCTCAGTGGATAGACCGCGGTGGAAGTGCTAACGCTGCCGACCGTTGAGTTTGAGCTTCGAGAGCGGGCGACCATAGCCGCCATGCTTTTCAAGCCAATCAAAAAAGATAGGACTCGCATGAAGTTCGCTCACTATTCCCGGCCACGATGGCAAGCTTATCAAGTAAAAGCCTGATCAATTCGACTGCGACGACGTTGTGGAGATCGAGCCTCGACATCTGTACCCGAACGTGCCACCCCACCTAGTATGCGGCTTCTGTTATGGCAACAACAACAACAACAAGCAGCTCTCGCATAGGCAGCGGCCCAAACACGTAAGCACCCACTTCCGGGATGCCGAATACCAGAGAGAGTTCAAGTGTCGCTACCCTGAATGGGGTCTCTCAAATTCCTAGGATATCCCAAGGACGAGATTTTCAGGGGCCGATTTGCCTTAAATGCTCACTGGCCATTTCGAGACCCGGTGGTAATGCCTGGGAAGCAAGATCTCGTATAACCTCTCTCCTAGGAACCCTATTATTCTTAGACATCTCTCCTAAGACTACTTCTGTCTTAGTCTTGTTATCCCTGTCCTCGTATAGTCCTAGGAAAGATGTCTCTGTCTAGTTGTAGTCCTGGGAAAGATGTCCCCGTCCAGTTACGGTCTTGAGAATCGCCCGGGCCTAGAAGGGCCGGTGCTAAAAGTGGGCCTTCTGTTTGCTCGATGGGCCACGCCCCACTTGTATTGCCACGGATGAGCGCGAGTCGCTTCAACCATTCATGGGGCCTTTTGTCCTCAATATTAATAGCGATGGGGCTGTGACACGCCCGGAGTTGTGTGGTTCAGGACTTGACGGACGCACCACCGGGGAGAGTGGAGCGTGCGAATGAGGCGGGTTCGATTCTGGCCCTTTTCCTACAGCGGTTAGCATGCGGCTGTTCAGATTGAGACCGAAGACTCACACATTATGAATTTCAAGTGTCTGGTAGTATTTGAACAGCCCTGCGCATTGTCATGACGTCTTCATGCTCCTTCCCATCCTCGTTGTCGTCAGAGGTGGAAACGACGACGGGCTGTTCTTTAAAGTCTTCTATACTGAGACGTCCACTCTGATGCGATTCGGCTTCCGAGGTTTCGGATATAATACTGCTCTAGATCGGAAGAGAGGTCGGGTGTGTTCGATACTATAGCTCGTGCAGCACGTAAGGCGGAGATGTATTTGACCGATAGAAGACGGGCGTTTACACCGCTTGCGTAGCTGAAGAATAAATTGATAATGTTGCGGCTGTTTTTGTATAATCTAGGGAGGTTGAGCATAAATCATCTCTCTGGCCTAGTACCGTTGTAGGGGCATGTATAATTTGGTGGCGCTAGTGCTGGTGCCTGAAGTTCTCGGGCGACAGTCTTGTTGCATGGAGCTACGGCTAGACTGTTCCTGATTAAGCTCCTGCTTGTTCTCATGCATGAGTCTGGTTCGTTCTCTATGACTGAGCCTTTGAATGTCCCTGCCTTAGGCTAATAGGAATAGCTGAAGTCGTTCTGCATAATAGAGGTAACGATGGGCAATTATGGTTGTGTAATTGTGCTTTAAATTGTAACTATAACTTAGTAAGTTATAATGAGGTAGCCAGCACTGCAGGATGTATCATATGCGGCAATGTCTAGTTGTCAGCCAGGGCAACCGTGGCGATTGTTGCGCTGCTTTGTGTATGAGCTAGCAGGCACCGCTAAGCTGGACGGGAACGGGCTAAGGCGCTGTGCCTAGAGTCCTCGGGCGTCCCGCTGTATCAGCTTCCCCAGACCAATGAATTGACAGAGGCTGGATCGCACCCACCACTGCATGTGGTTAAGTATACGATGAGTGTGAGGCGATAAGTGGGGAATGACTTCATTTTCCCATCCGACAATGGACAAAAATGCCCGTTCATGACTCTGCATCCCATCAACAGGTGGGGTCTTTCGGTCAGGGTGTCTTTATGCGGCCCTAAAAGATCAGTGGAGCACTGCTGCATCCGAGCGGATGGCGATTCTTAGGTTCCTCTGAAATGGTTCATGCGGCTATATCACACTGGTCAACGCATGGGGGCCAAGTACACATGTAAACAATGAATGTGAGGCGGTTGGGATTCAATCGACTACGAATGCTCATTGGACATACAATCCTCGCAGCATGCATGAACTGGGGATAGAAGTTACCGCAACTGAGATAATTGCCTGTAGTTCTTCACCGTACCCTTCAAAGACTGTGTATATAGTTGAACTGTGTGTAGGGAGTGAATGCATGCATTGTATATTCTGCTTAGTAAGGGCACACGGCCCTTATATACTTATTACCCTACGCACAGACCTCCTGCCTCCGTATCACGTGAGTTCCTAAATCACTATTGAAGAAGAATATCGAGCGACATTGTCTCGTCAAAATACCGTCATTCAAAGTCCCTATAACTTCAACATATCCAACCTCTATCATGTCCAACAGCGGGCCGCATTTCACTCCCGATGAAAGATGTTACTATGTTGTGTGTGGGGCAGTGGTCTGGGTATCACAGCACACTGGCAGTTCCTCCGGTGAACAAGCCCCATCCGTTGCCGAAAAGTTTTACAGTAAAGGAGAAGCGATACAACAGTCATCCTCCTTGCCACCCAAGACGCCTGGACCGAGTGGTTTGAAGTCAAGGTTGACGAGTGGTTATCCCACGACTCACTTCGGCGCGGGCCAGAGCCAGGGAAGTGCACCGCCTGCTAAGTCCGATCACATGGATCCGTACCGCAAAGCCATGGATCCCGAAAAGAACCTTCGCGGTCCACCTTTGAACAGTCCATTCATGGAGGACTACAACGAATACAAAGATGATGACACAGCCGCTAAGGCTGCTAAGCAAGCGTACAAGGACTATCTCAAGACCGCTCCCCATATCTCCAAGAAAAAGAAAGCGGCAAACCCGGGAGTGTACGCTGGGGAGCCTTGGGCAACGAAGGATTGGCATGCGACAGCATCGAGCTACGCCTACCGGGCTGGAAAACTCTACAAAGTGTGAGTGAAAGGCTTTAAGCGTATCCGAGATGAATAAGGCTAAATTTGTAACCTCTAGAGCTTGGAAGAGTCGTGACGAAATGGGGAAAGACTATGTAGGCTATGACACCAAAGAAGGTGCTCGGAAACATGCCGAGCATGCAAGGATACTGGAGAATGATGCGGCCAAGTATATGAAAAAGTACATCAGCCATTACTATTCGCATAGCACGGGCGAGGAGTAGCTGTTGATATATCGATTGGTTCCTGGCGATATGACGTATCGGGGGTCGGCAACGTGCAATTGGGTGGTCTATTTGGCTGGATCACGAGTTAGTCTTAGTACTATATCTTTGGTAGAATATCAGACTGGAATGTGGCTTCGTGAAGTCCGCTTTATATGCTTAATGCGCTTTTGGAACTGTCATATGTTTACAAGACTCGAGAGACCGATTCCATTGCAACGACATGGCGATAATTCACAACGACGCTAAGAGGGCCACAACCGCTAGTCTACACTAACTCTAAGCTAGTAAATTAATTACTATACTAAGTATTATAGGCTCTTAATATAGTTTAGCACGCCTATAAACACTATAACGCTACTATTAGAAACTCTTATTAACCTCTTCTAGTACTAGATACTTATAATAAGTTCTCTTAATAAACTTAGTTATATATAATAGCTAAGTTAAGCGACCTACTAATAGCTTATTATACTTACGTAAAGGATAAAGTAATAGTCGTATAAAGTAGCACTATATAGTAACAGATTATAATAAGAGCTTTTAAGTAATTCACGTTGGCTCGCCAAGCTTTATTTGCTCACTTGGCAAGACTCGAGACTTCGGTAACTCCAGGCAGCCATATATAGCTTCGAGGACGACAAATCAGGAGCTCTAGGCTTCCACTCCCCCTCTCAAATACGACGATGACTCTGGGGACTTTACTCTCACTAGTCACATAGTGTCTTAACCTCGATTTCAGTGCTAATGCTGCTTGCCGAACCGCCGACCGCGAAAACTTGGCACCGATGCCAACTAGACGTCGGCCCACTCGCGCTCCGATCTCTGCTCTCAAAGCCACAATACCTATGATGGAAAAGCAACACTTATCTCCACTCGAAAATCTTTCTGTCGAATTATTACAAATGATACTATCCTACCTACCAGATGTGTTATCTTTGCGATCGTCGGCTCTGGTTTGCCGTAAACTTTTCGCCGCTGTTCGCGGCGCTGAAACACTCACGACCACGAGCGTGCTGCTCAAGCAGATGGAGGACGTGCTTCCCGAAGCCAACATCGCGCAGCAGGCCTTGCGCTTGAAGCCTTGTACCGAAGACCAAGTCCAGGACTTTATCGCAACACATCTCGCGAAAAGACAGCTTCCCCCTAAAGCTTGGACGCTCAAGGATGCGGTAACCGTCGCAAAGGTCCATGTCTGTGTGAGCGAGCTTGCATCGCAGTTCATAACCACCGCCGCAACGAAATTGACTGGCTGTGATAACAGACCTGCAACGCGCACGGAAGAATCTCGCATCCAACGGGCTATGTATCGGTTCGAAATCTTCTGTAACTTGTTCCGTGGCCTTCAAGAACCTGTTTCTAGAAAGCTTTGGGACGCTTTCTTCTCGAGATTTCTTCCGTGGGAGAACGAGCAACTCGCCTGTGTTCATGACTACTTTGACAAGGCAGTCCGTCCCGGTATGACCATATCTACTATACATGTACAAGCTGCTAAGATAAATTAGCATTCAACGACATTGCCGAAAACGATATAGCCTGGGGTTATAATAGGATTGAGTGCGACGATGAACGAGACTGTATCTTCATCCAAGCTCTCCTTTCGCATGGCTTAGAAAAGCTACGACGAATCATGATGGCCAAAACATATGAAACTCGGTATAAGCTTCTGAACTCGGGCGAGTACCCAGAGTCCAGATTCCCTTTTCTCTATGAAGCATTGAAACATGCGAACAGGGCAGATCATGCCGTTTACCTATCTGACTTCAGTCCAACCGTCGAGCGAACCCATATAAAGCGGCCATTCTTCGATGATTCAGATACCGGTCCTGCCGATATCTGGCGGTGGGCACATCAAGATGAGACCTGGAGGACTTTCGTCAATCAGGATAATCGGGAGGCTCTGCGAGAGTGGGGATATGTCATGTGGGATCGCGCTCGACTTGAGGAGCGCGCCATATTCCACAGCAGTTGGGAGCCACCAGCTCCCAACGATGAGGAATCAAGGGCTCGTATCCAGCGCGGCGCCGAAATGGAGATGTCATGGGTAGCTAGAAGGTACATCTATGAGAATGGAGGTAGAGGTAGGTGGGGCTCTGGAGACTACAGCTGGCCAAAATCAGAAGCATACTCGAAGGGTCAAGGTATGGCGGATCACACCATACCGAAATCGCTTGAGGAGGCCAGAGGAGCGTGGGAATTAATGAAGTTACCGGCGATGAGAAGGTCAGCGCCTAGTACGAGAAGAGATAACAACTAGGGCATTGCAAGAGCAGAAGAGCTGACAATTCGATTCGCGAGCCAATGAACTAAGAAAATTGGACCTTTGCTGTTCCCGCTACTATTCTCAGACGCTCCACTACTGAATCCATAAACTGCCCCGAACCCAATCGCAGATGTTATTAAGCCTAATAATAAAGCCCTCTCCCTGCCCTAATAATAACGCGTTACAACTGTCTAAAAGCTTCGACCTAAACATACGCACACCATCTTCAATGTTAGTCTAATAGACCCATAGCTCATGGATGGAACCTTCGGTACAGATATCTAAAAAAAGGAGTATATAGATTATAGATAGACCGTCAGAACGTATAGTGGCGTGAGTTACTAGATTATCAAGATTAAGCTACATTTTAAGTCTATAAGCCCTAAGAATAGAGGCTTAATTTTCTATTTTATAAATTTATCTACTAGTTAAGTAGGCCTTACTCTTAACAATAGTAAATAGGAAGGCGAGGTCTAAGGCGCAAAGTGTAGGTACTACGATTAGCATAGGCACACGCGCTCTGTTTAGTTTATATTATACTAACTCGTCCTAGAGCTACGTAAGAAAGCTCTCCGCCTCGACCTTATTAAGACTCTACAACCTAAGGGCAGAGATGAGAGCCGTAAGTTGTATGCCTATTGAGATATCGGGCCGGGGACTCTTAACCAAGGATCCTACTAGAAGTAGAGGAGGTAAGGGGCTCGCTTCCGTAGGTTGGGCTAGCGGAGCATTAGTTAAGGACTCGGGGGACATGTACGCTTCGCCAGTAGACTGAAGCTTCCGTGGTAGACCCAAGGCGTCCTTAACACCCAGTCGAAAATCGGACATAAAGCTCGAATTAAAACGTATTATTTATAGAATTATAGGCTTAAGCTCCAGTCGCGAGTCCGCTTTCTTATATGTACAGAGATTCTTAAAATCTAGACCTTTTAGGGAAATGTAGAGCGGATTAAGAAAGTCGTCCTCGCTAGCCAGAGCCTTCACGTTTCTAAAGCAGGAGTTACAAAGTTCTTCAGCTAGGACACAGAGTTCTAATTGGCGCTTCTTAGGGATCTCGGCGTCGATAATACGATTAATAGCAACTTAGATTGGCTCGGGCGGCTTGGTATGCATGCGAATATTTACGGCTGTAAGATGCTTATAGCGGTAGACGGCGGTCGTGTAAGAAGAGCGTTGGGTTCGGTCCGTCCCTAATTCTGATATGGATATAGAACGCCGTGAGGAGGTTCTTTTGAGCGGAGCATCCTTGGCTGCAGGGTCCATGTCATTCAATATCTGTAAATTCCCCACAGAGAGTTGATGCTTGGATGGAAGGATTTCTTGCTCGTCGGCTTCGGAGGGGGGTTTTCTGGATCGTTTAGCCTAGTGTACGTCTTCTAGTCTGTCGGCCTGGACTTCAGTGTTCTGTAGGCGCTTTCGTCTAGTGAGAACAGCCTTGGGTACGGAAGTGATAGGATATGGTTGGTCGTGTCGCTGTCGCGGACTACTCCGAGTGCCAGCGCGCGGTACGGAGTTAACGAGAGCTTTGTTTCGACGACTAGCGATATTATTCGTCTTGGCCCTAACAGAATTGGGTTGCGGAACCATAGGGGATAGGGAAACCCACAGCGCGGCGAAGGGCTCGTAACAGTGGGGTGGATGTAGATGTGTTAGATGTAGAAGCGTTGGATGAAAGAAGTGGTTAGCGTAGGCGAAAAGACTCTTGTCGCGATGCCACGGAGGAGAACACGCGCACGATGTGTAGTTTGACGGATCGAAGGCGCTTTGACTCAGCGGCATGACTCCTGTGTCGTGCGAAACTACTTACAATACGAATGGCACGTAGACAGCGCAGGATTAGCCTGAAGAGTCTTCGTGTTCTGAACCTCGCGCTACTTTCTTCTTTCAGCTGCAACGATACTGTGGAGAGGTACGCTTTTGCGCCCATTGTTGACCGGTCAGACCCGCGTCGCAGCGAGCGAAGGCTCAAGGGTTAGGGCGCAAGATTGCCGGTTTGCGACAGGTGCAGGTCGTTAGCCATAGAACACCTGTTTAGTTGGACAATTCATGAGGGACTTTGGGTACGATGGGAACACGTATCGCCTCGTCGTGCGATATCTTCTACAGCAGCGTACTGACAAAGGGTGGCGTCTGGATATGCGGCTCTCGAGATGTCATGCAGATCAGCCCTGCAGCTCGACTTGCATGGTGAAGATCTTCATGAGAGATCATCACTCAAAATACCTGCTTGAGAAGTGCATACCCGTGCTGTTCCCAGGATGCTTTAGCAGTCCACCTTATCTCATCGTCAGTTGCCTCACAGCGACGGAGAAGAGTCGGACACACACTGGAAGAGTCGCGTCTTCGCAAAGTGGGAGCGGTAGGACGGTGTGCGGACAACACTGAAGATCGGCGTTGGCGAAGTCACACGAGCTTTGCGCCGGCTTGAGAGGAAGCGGCGGTGTAGTGATAATCGCGACCGTCTACAATGAACTGTCGAGAACAAGTGACGTTGCGTAAAGCTTGAAATGACTGATAAAAGCTTCAAGCTTCAGCCCTGGAGATTCAAGACGAACAGTTCAGCGACTATCGCGGCGCATGTGCCAAAATTGTGGGTGTTGTGACTGCGCTGGTGACGTCATTCCGCTAAGCAACCTTGCAAACTTCGACCACACTTCGCGACTTGCGCAGTCACAAGGGTCTCGTGCATCCTCGACATGTACTCGACTACAGCGCAGCAGAGGTCATTTGCTTGTCGTGCATGACCTGCGTCGATCGTTGCCGTCTAGTGAGTTTTGTACAGCAGACTCAGCCTTTAGTGGCTTAGTCAATCGCCCACCTGTCTTTTTCATGCCGGTGCCCGATAAAGAGTAGCACACTGTCCTGAATTCTTGGGGACGTTCCTTGACCTTTCTCTTTGGTTCTTTCTTCGCTTGCAAATTTCTTTCGAATCAGCGTCCCTGAAAGCCTTCCGGATTATGCTTCCTAGATGGTTGAATCGACGAAACGTGGTCGAATCGGTCATCACCTCCCACGAGAGTTCTCTGCACGAAAAAGACGCACCATCACCCACGAAGAAATGGCATTTGGGTATACTCGGCGACAAGCACACAGACGAGGTGCCGGGCTCGGTCATCCTCCTCTCGAACTTTCATAAACGCAACGAGCCTCTAGGACTGCAGCATGCTCACGGACGAACATCTGCATCATCCCTACCCTCACCTTTTGAAAACCCTCCAAGAAGCTCAAGGCGGTCCTCAAGATCAAGAAAATCCGAGAAGAAGAGGAGTCAGAACGGCAAATTCATCTTAGAGCCTCAGCCCGAAGAGAGCGCAAATGATCCATTAAACTGGCCTCAGATACGTCGAGATGTCGCTCTGTTATCACTCGGCTTCTATTGCATGGTTGGAGGTGGCATGACGCCTCTCTTAGCTGCAGCGTTCAATAACGTGGCCTCCACCTATGAGGTCACCGTCCCCCAAGTTGCCTTGACTACCGGCCTCTACATGCTTGGGCTTGGTCTTGGAAGCGTGATAGCGTCTCCTACCGCGATACTGTGGGGTAAACGGCCTGTATACTTGGTCGCTATTGTCGTATTCATGCTATCCTCGATTTGGTGCGCCCTTTCTCCGAATTATGCGTCTCTTGTGGTCGCCCGAATAGTCCAAGGATTCGCCGTATCTCCGGTCGAGTGTCTCCCGTCAGCGACTGTAGCCGAGATCTTCTTCCTCCATGAAAGGGCTTATCGCCTGGGTATCTATACCTTGCTACTATTGGGTGGCAAGAACATCATACCGCTTGTAAGCGCTGCCGTCAACCAGTCCCTGGGTTGGAGGTGGATCTTCTGGGTCGTCGCCATGGTTGTCGGCTTCTGTTTCTTTCTTATCTTCTTCTTTGTACCAGAGACGTTTTGGGACCGCACTCCCAGAGCAAGAGATCGAGGAAGACGTCGTAGTCGAAGTCCAGGGAAGCGACGCCACCAATTTCATTTACCTTCGGGTCAAGGCCATGCAAGGAAAGCGCATCAAGGCTTGGAGTCTGCACGAGAGGACGGTGGGCCACCTCAGTCGCCCACAAGTCCGATTTCGCCAAATGCTAGCCCAGGAATCCAGCGGCGGCCTCCTAAAGTAACTCATGCGCATTTCGCCGTCGAGAATGACGAGGGCAACGCCTACTCGCACAACGTTCAGCAATCTCCCGCAAGCGCAGCAGAAAGGCAGGATTACTTTGGCGTCATTGATGAGAGGAAGGACGTTAGATTTGACCGTCAGAGCCATGTGCTCTCTATCCAGTCTCAAGGACATGACCACCGGTCTACGATTGATGTCGAGAAGCAAGAATCCTCTGTTCCACGAGATCCTGATACAGCGCCGGGAACACCCCAAGACGATACTCTCTCAGACCAGCTCTCATTTGTATACACAGATCACTACCGCACTGCTCCACCCAAAACCTACGTTCAGTCCCTCAAGCCCTGGAATGGACGACTCGCGAAAGACAAGTGGCTGAAAGTCATGGTCCGGCCATTCATCCTCTTCGCATACCCCGCCGTGTTGTGGTCGAGCTTGGTCTACGCCCTCGCCGTAGGCTGGCTCATCGTTCTCAGCGAATCCGTAGCGCACATCTATCAGAACCGGGAGTCGTACAACTTCACTTCTCTCCAGTGCGGATTGGTCTACATCAGCCCTTTTGTAGGAGGCGTGCTCGGGACCGCAGTCGCAGGCAAGGTGTCAGATATTATCGTACGCTATATGTCGCGCAAGAACGACGGCGTCTACGAACCTGAGTTCCGCCTCGTCATGGCCATACCGATCACGCTCAGTACGACGATCGGCCTGATGGGATTCGGCTGGAGCGCCGAAGAAAAGGACCTCTGGATCGTTCCGACCATCTTCTTTGGCGTCATTAGCTTTGGATGCTCTCTGGCTTCTACAACAGCAGTCACCTTTGTCGTCGACAGCTACCGCGTGTATGCTGGAGAGGCCCTCGTAACGCTCAACTTCGCGAAGAACATCCTACATGGCTTCGTGTTCTCTTTATTCTTCACGCACTGGCTCGAGGCCAGCGGTCCAAAGGACACTTTCGTCGCCGTGGGAGGCATTCAGCTGGCCTGTATGCTGTTCTCGATCCCGATGTACATTTTCGGAAAGCGCGCAAGGATGTGGACTGCGAGGAAGAACTTGATGGAGAAGTTCTGATGAGGAAGTCTGGAGGATACGCTGGTTATGGCTCAATGATTTTTACGCGCGTCTTCGCACCAGATTGGGAATCCTATATGGCGTTGGAGGGCATCTACAGGGCGCTTTTACGTATAGCATTGCATGTTTAGTTCCAATATAGCCTTTGCGAATCTGAGCCTCTACAAAATGTTCCGTACGGCCACGAAGCATCTGCATCTTGTCTTGCACCGATCCACAAATGCGACGTTGCGTCGCATCAAAGTACTAGCAGATAGCGAGCGCTATAGGAAATCTCGCGAAATATTTTGGGGTCGCAAAAGCACTCCTGAATCCCGCTGCGTCGAAAAGGCCACGCGATGATGGCAACTGCCGTTTGCTGCCCGTAGCACCAGCCAGTAGTTCTCACATCTGGCCTGGAGAATTCTATTTCTAGACCATATTCGGAGCGGAACGCCGTTGGCCCTCTCGTGGGTCGAGGCCCGTCAACGCGTGCAGCTGGCTCCTGAGGCGGGATTCGCTAGCGCCCGCCCGTGGTGCATGGTGGATGGTAGTAGCGTAAGCAGAATCTCTTTCTTTCAAGATCGCTCACGTGGCATCTTCGATGATTGCAGGACCCTTTGGAGAAGATCCCGTGGGAACAAAGACTCACGATAGGAGTGGAGACTTGGCTAGATGAGGCGTTCCGTGGAATAAAGGTCGTTGTTGAGTGCGAAAATTGTGCGGGGTTTGGGGGCTGACGCTGGGGCGTACACTGATGCTTGTTTGAGGATACAGTGGAAACGATGACGGGCTGGGGATTAATGGCAACATGCGAAAAGAGGCAAGAGCGGCATGCGAAAAGGTGCAATTGCTATGCTATGCTATGTGAGCTTTACGTCAAGGCGTGAGACTGAAGACCTCGCTGCTGCTGCTGTGTACGCCCAGTGAGAGTTCCAGTCAGCCTCGCCCTAGACAAAGGCGAAAGGCAAATTTGGACCGCCACCCAGGCTGATGAGCGCTCTCTCGTACGGAGTAACTTGACGAGAGGTATCGAGCGTCTGCATCGTCAGACTCATCTGTTCCTTCCGACCCGTGGTATGTCATCGCCTCTTTCGCGACGCGACTAGCTCTTCAGCGCAGTGGAATCAAAAGCAGACAAGCTTTCCGCGGCATTTCTTAGCTTTGCAAACATCGCCAGTTTCGCATGCCGATACGGCTTGGCACGTTTCGAAGAATTTTGAGGCCTCATTGCAACGAGTCGAGTCTCGACGCCCGTGGAGAGCGGAGCGGAACGGATGGTTTGGGGGTGAGGCAGGATTTCGCGGGATCAGCGGCTAAGCATTATTTTTGTCAGACGTGAAACGGGGAGGCGCATGGGTGAGCAGGGGAGCACAAAGCTTGTCGTGGACACCAAGAGCACACTGCCGAGCGAGCCAATCGATAGGGGTTTGCAGTGACGGTAGCTGGTGATGGGAATGTGTGTTCCTGAGTGATTAATGTTGTGCGCGCGGCGGAGTCGCACTATTGTGCTTGTGGATAAAGAGACCTTGCTGAACATGGCGATACAGACTCTCCCAGCAGAGCAGGTGTCACCAATCGCTGCCTGTAGTGGGACCGTTTCGATGTGCCCTTGCACTTCTTGAACAGTTCTTGTCGCGCCTTCGCACGACAGCCGCGCTGCAAAATTGCCTCAAGCCTTGCGCGCTCTACGGAGTGATTCCGGCCTCAATGGCGACTTCTTCACTATTGGCACCGCGTCAAGAATTGTTTTCTCGATGGAATCGCATTCCAGAAATATACTTCGACCGTCACTGGCTCTCAGACGTGGTCCGGCAACGGTCAGTGCCCTGGAAGCACAGCAACTCAGCCTCCAGATTCCAGCCCAGCCGCCGCCCGTGCGCCAACAGAAACACCTCAACCTGGTAGACCCTGGCCGCCAGCGCCCTTCAGGACAACCGATGACTGGGTCTGGCAACGTGCGATGCCCTAACTGCGCTTGAACGTTCTCGTTCTGACGAAAAAGCGTATGATGTGCCAGGGACGAGTTGCCATCGATTCGGGCGCGCTTCATGCGGTGCAGCGGGCTTCTCCAGGAAGCTTGTGCCGGGCCGAGGTGCTGGCTGCAAGGGCCGCGCGAAACAACAGTGCGACCGCGTTTCTTTGTGTGCGTCTAAGCTCTCGTATCTGTGTTGTGCTTTAGGCGTTCGATTCCCTCCTCCTCCTGGTACTTCATTTCTGCTTCTCCCACTCTCCAGATCAACCACACGTATACCACTCGAGCCAAGCCAGGCCTAGAAGATCTGGATCTGAAACACATCGCGGCATTTTGGTAGACTATATTGGGTCTCGGCCAACAATCCCACGCCCGGTAAGCATTCCAGTCAGCGCCTCCCACGTCCCTGGCGTCCCTGGCGTCCCTGGTCGCGCGCAGGTCCTCGTTCAAGATTATTTGGCACGTTGCGAGGATCTTGAGGCGCAAGCGCAGCCACGCGCTTCTGAACATACATATTGACGGATTATTCCAGACTGCTTATACGCTCTACTTTCAACACCTGCTCTCTCTCACACACATTCAAGATGTTACGGATAACGCTACTATCGACAATACTCGGGCTGTCATCGCTGGCAATCGCAGCACCCACACGAACACAATGCCGCTGTGTAATCGTCGACTCCAGCATTTCGGAATCAGGACCCACATCGCCTCTCCGCCCTTCTTCCAGAAAATCGGATATATGTTCAAATCTCGGATCCGAACTAGAGTACATCCAGCACGCCGATCCAGAGCTCTACAGCGTCTTCGTCAATCGACCCAAACGCGACTCCCAAGCGAAAGTCACACCCACAGAAGAGGATTTGCGACCGCTCAGCACCGCCGTTCTCATGAAGCTAGCGACAAAAAACGGCCTGGAACCCCCCAGCGCGCCGACAGAACGCCCGCACCAAAACATCTTCTGCCATTCCGTCCCAGAAGCTGTCTCCAGCTACCACGACTCCCAGGCCACTCTGATTGTGCTCCAAATCATCGTTGCGCTCGGTATCTTGGGATGTATCGCAGAAGGGATCTCCCTGCTCTCCGATTGGTGAGTCCTCCCCCCCACCATCTATCTTTGTCCTATCCAACGGGCGCGACTAACAGCGCTCCAGGCTTGAGCGCAAACCAGAAGAAACGCGTTTCATCCGACTGCCAGGCTCTGAGAGGCGCCTGCGCGCATTCTCAGCGCCATCACTGCCTCCAAACACCACCGCGGAGAAGACATCGCTCCCTCTCGAATGCTGTATAGAAATCGATGTCGACGATGACGAAGATGACGAGATGAATAGGCCAGTCATGTAGCGCGCAGCGCGCACATCCATTTCTTTTGTAGATCCTTCTTGGGCCTTTGCATTCTTGTAGCGTTCAAGCGAGCATTATTGTGTATATACAAGAGATCAGGGAGTGCCCAATTCGAGAATGCGACTTCCCCGCCATGCAAAGACAATCCCCCTTATCCAACGATGTTCCCCGGTTCTCAGCCGGAGGCCTGGAAAGTGAAATGTGGCAGAAACATCCCAAATCACCACTCCCTTTCGAGAGACTCGATATCTCGAACCACTTCCTGGGCAGATTCATATTCCTTCTGCCAGCACTTCAAGGTGATAGCACTGCAAGCGTGTTGGTCTTGGGGAAACTGCTGGCTCGCGAATCTGTCTCCCACCTTCTCATACCATCTGTCCTTCCCCGTCGATAATGTCAGGGAACACAGCATGGCCCATCATGATGAAGTAGATGGTGCACCCCAGCGCAAGGAGGTCCGTTTTAACGTCCGCATCGAACGGATCGTCTCGAGGGCAGTAGAACCTGCAAGGTTCGCCGCTCCAGCCGTCAAGGAGCACCTCGCTTTCCTCTGACAGTTGTTTCCCCTGGAAGTCGGAAAGCTTGATGTGGAGCCCCTCGTCGAGAAGTAGATTTGTGGGCTGGATGTCGCAGTGAAGAACGCGTCGAGAATAAACCCATGCGACTGGCCTCCGCAGCCTCTCGGCACCAGACCATTCGCTGCCTGAGCGAAGGGGGTAGTTTGCCCGATTCGACTATGTACTTGGCCACAGTTCCGTTCACGGCGCGTTCCAAGTAAATCCCCGTGTCTGAGAAGCCTTTGAGGCCTATAATCCGCTGATGTGGCCCGATAATCTCAAGAAGCTTCCTCTCTACATCGAGACGGGCCATGTCTCCGCCAGGGGCAAGAGGGTACTTGAAGACGGTTGAGTCATCCACCTCTCCGATCCATGCACTGGTTCCCGAGGCGAGGGCCTGCTTCACTCCTGGGGGATAGTAACGATAGTAATAATGAACAGTTCGTCCTTCATCGTCCACCGTAGGAAGTTTATTATCGGCCGCCATAAGAAGCTGGAAGACCTGAGGAACTTGAAGAACGGCGTTATCAGGAATTTGCGCCGTGCGCTAATGTGGTCTGTGTGTTCAGGCGGTGTGGCTGGGCCAATCTAATGCAATACTTCTGCGAATCTCTTGGCGGTCCGAAAATCGCGTGCAAAGCGTTGTAAACACCTACCTAAAGTACTTTAATACACAATAAAAATATACTTTTTAACACGTTATTATACGTTAAAGCTACTTTAATATATAATAATATATTTAAAAGGTAGCTATAATTATTTATTAAAGTACTTTAGGTAGGTATTAAAATATATAAAAGTATACTAAGACCTAGTTTAAGCTTATATTTAAGGTTTTTTAGTATATTTTCTACTTTTAGTATAATATATATCTAAAGTACTTTAATAAGTAGTTATAGCTACTTTTTAATATATTATTATATATTAAAGCTATTTTAAAATATAACAATATATTAAAAAGTATATTTATATGTTATATTAAAGTACTTTAGATAGATATTATATATACTTAAAAAACTACTAAAAGATTTTTAAAAGTATTATATATAATAGATTAGTATATATCTAGATATAATATAATACTAGTAAAATAATAGACCTAAAATCTTTATTTATAAATTTATAATTTAAATTGTTTTAATTTAAGATATATTCTACTTAATTAAAAAAGATTTATACTAAGCTTTCTATACTATAAATAAGTATAGAAAATAAGTATATATTATAGAGATTTTATAGACTAAAAGTATTAATCTTCTTATAAAAGCTATCTATATATCTTTTCTTTAACTAGACCTAGACCTTTTTAGAGTTAATTTAGAGTTAGTATAAAAGTACTATTATCTAATATCTAGGTAACTCTATATAACCTATTTTAATATAGAAATATATAAGATTTAACTAGCCTAGACTATAAATACTATTTAATACTATATAGTACTACTAGCTAGCTTATAGCTAGCTTGTTATAGTAACTCTATAATAGACTTAGGGTATAATAGGACGTATACTAAACTTTATTAATTTTATATTTAATTCTAGTTAATATTAGATACTATAAGTAAACTAAAAGCTTAAAGTAAAAAATACTATTTAAAATATTTAGCCTAAAGGTAGTTAATACTAGGTTAATAAATATAATTATAAGCTTTATCTAGAAAGTAAGTACTTATAATAAGTAATTAAAGTATAAAGATAAGTATTAAAAGTTTTATTAGAGTAAATATATATATAAATTTTTAAATATTTTATACGTATTATTATAGATAATAAGTATAAATAGTAAATATAAATACTATTTTTTTTTTATTTTTTTTTTATAATTTTTTTAAAACTAAAAAGATAGGTATTACTAAATTATATTAATTAAAATAAGTAGCCCTTACTACTACGTAGATAAAAAGGCGTTTAATTATTAATAAATTCTAACGTATATATAACTATATAATTAAGAGCTTACTAAGTAAACTTAATACTTTATATATATTATTAAGTCTTTTTAAATTTAATAAAGTTAACTACTATTTATCTTAATACCTAAACTTTAAGTTAGAAGAAAAAATACTTAAATACTAGCTAGTAGGCTATATTTTTACTTTTTCTTTTTTATTTACTTTCCTTTTTTCTCTCTCTCTCTTTTTTTTTTTTTTATATATATATCTTACTTTATAAGCTTTAGTCGTTGTACCTTATTATTATTATATAGTAATAAGTATATATTACTATTATT
>ML977401.1:0-30462 GCA_010015825.1 Lophiotrema nucula
TAAAAATAAAAATAAAAATAAAAATAAAAATAAAAATAAAAATAAAAATAAAAATAAAAATAAAAATAAAAATAAAAATAAAAATAAAAATAAAAGGCACCACAAGCAGGATTTGGACCCGCTTCAAATGAAGGTGCACCGTCATGCGACAGTGCGATCAATCTGGACCCTACTTATCCAGATATTTCTTCATTGCATCCTCCGCCTGTTTGGGGAGCTTTGGTGAAGGTACCTCAAAGAGGATGTAAGGTCATTTAGGTATCCACGTGCCAGAAATACCGGTAGGTACTTCCGGTTCAACCGGGTTCTCGGAGCATTCTACTAGGCAACAACTGCCGTAGCATTGAAGAGGTCGTTTTGAAAACCAAAACTCCCCCCAATAGTATCCTTATTGACCTTGCCATAACAACTACTGCCCCAGGGGTCACCGATCTTACCCTCCTTCTTATCCCAATCTGCCAGCAGCATAACGGAGCGTACACAATACTCATGGGGATCTTGGTCGGTCCATGCGCTGGTATCGCTGGGATCGGGCCAACCAGTGGTTCGTTTCCATGTCACTAACCAAATATCAGTAACCTCGCATTGCCACGTACCATAGCTCATATAGTAACCACAGTGGTAAGACTTACGAGTGAGATGTCCTTCAGTCCCATCACTGAACCCAACTTTCTTCCCTCCACCATCTTCCTTGACACGATCGCTGGTCGCAGTACTTGTTGCAAGTTCACTTGCCAACGTACCATCCTTGTCCTTGTTTATCTGGTCGTAGAAGTCTCCGCATAGTAATGATACAGCGCTCCGGAAATCGAGGTGATCTGCTCGTCCACTTTCGATTGGTATCCAGCGCGCACCCCATCCGTAGTGTGCACATTCCCAGTTCGTGGTACCTTCGTAGCCCGTATCGCGTTCTTCGAGGGGAGCGGAGAGGATAAAGGGAGCGAGGAGAGGCAGGTAAAGAAGATACTTTAGGGCCATGATTATACAGCTGTGACTGCTAACTACGGTCAGTGATGCGATTTGTCGATGCCACCTGCAAGATGCGGCTGTCCTGCATTCTTATTCATGGGCCATAGGTCCTGGGCTGTGACACAGATGCTTGTTTTTTGGACAGATCTTGCGCCCCTATGAGAAATGCAACTGTGTGCCGGGCATAGCTCTTGGACGCGGCGCAGTCCTCCATTATGATGGTGTTGCAAAAGGAGCGAGGCGTACTGCTTCCTGTCTTACCCGATGTGGTAAGTCAAACTGGGGCGAATCACAGTCTCGTACGGGAGCCGGGCGAGTATGCCCAGGTGAGAACCTAATCGTGGGAATCGAACGCAAAGTTTCATTCCACATCCTAGGATTAAATTGGGAATGAGGCAAATTTCGTTCCTTCCAGGCTGCGCACGTTTGATTCAAGCGACTGCCTGGGTAGTCCCAGCTTGAAGCGACGGTACTCGCGCATACGGGAAAGATAACAGCGCTGAAATTATAAAGAGCCGAATGAGAGCTCATTAGTTGAGTCGTGATCTATATCAAGAAACGCCCTTGTAACCCAGTGTCCAGAACAGTCCACAACCTTTACCTTCCAAACTCTCCATCTGCTGTTCTCGCCTCTACAAACTCCCCACTCCCGTAGAACTTCAGCATAGCCTGCCACTGCGTGACCCATTCCTCCCTCAACCAACCCTTCTCCTCACTCCAAAGCTTCTCATGCACAACCTTCAACCTCCCTTCGTCCTGCTCATTCGGAAAGAAACCTCCCCACTTTCTCTCCAACTCTGTAGCCGGAAACGCGCCATTGATATTAAACATCCAATTCAAAAATGCTTGTTCAGCCATCAAACAATTATACCTATCGGTCTTGACATAGTTCTGCAGCAGACGTTGATGCATTCGAGGTGACGGACTGAACACCATAGCTCCAACATTTATGTTGATATCCGTCTCATTAAACGGATTCTGCGGCACGCCAGCAAAAACATACTCTTCACACACCGCACTAAAGTCCTCCTCAAGCAGGTCATCCAGCCCCAGTTTCCCCTCTGTGCACTTCTGCACCGGTGCAATCTCGAACATCTCGTCGATATTCGCGACCGGGAACGCATCAGCATCCAGAAACAAGATGCGAGAGAAGTCCGTCTCGTTCCACATATTCAACTTTGCGAAGAGATCCTTCCAGCGATGTTGGACGCCTTCGACATTCGGGTTCCATTCCAGAGGCGCGAGTTCGCGGACGATGGCACCGGCGCCGGCTAAGGCGTCGCGCTGCTCTTGGGTTACGAAATCGGCGACGAAGACGATGAAAGGGTATTGGGTGGTGCGCGAGCGTGGGGACCACAGGACGCGGTATATGAGGCTATGAATAGCCATGTAGTATGGGTCTTTGAGAGATGGATTGTGCGTCGCCATGAATGTCGCGTAGGCGTAGTTCTTCTTTGGATTGGAAGAACTGGGGTCATAGTTGTGCGGCCTGTTGGTTTTGAATTGGAGGAAGGTTTCGACGGGCAAGTCGAGCTTCAGGTCGTTCTGGAAGGGGAATTCGACTTCGAAGGGCGCTGGTGCTGATGATGGAGCTGGAGATGGCTCTGCAGCTTCTTTCGGTAACGGAACTTCAGGTCCTTCGGCGCCTAGGCCTGGTGAGATGTTCGATGGCGCGTCGTCGTTGAGACGGGTAGGCGTCTTCTCCGTCGTCGTGACGTTCCCGTCTTCATCGTCCCACTCGATGTGCACATGCGGCCTGCGAAACCGATACGCCCTTGGAAATCCCTCCTGATGTTGCAGGAACAAGAAACTTATCGTAAGAAGAACGACAGTCGCCAAAACAGCATTGCGCATGCGCTTCATCATCGCGACACGCTACCAAAGTTCACGAGGAAGCAGGAGTCAATGCTCTTCCTCACCCTCGTGAAAGGCAAGTTCAATGCAGGGTACAGGGCACCTAGCTCCAGCACGTCTCCAGGACTGACATCAGAGGTGTACCGGGAATGAGCTCTCCTCCCATCCCATTCTATTCCCTACCCTCTTTCTACCCTCAATATCGGAGACCGAGGCTGCATGCGATTTCACATGCATAACCCTCAATTATCTTATCATTGCCCAATCCTCCCCTCATGATTCGTCCACCCAACCCCCAGCCTCCTCACATAGCTCCCGGTACAGACCCCTCACACTGCATCGTGTACGCTGATGCTGATCGCCGGCAGCCCGCAGGTCGCATGCCGCTAAACAAGGATCCCGTCCCCCATGGGGTCGCACCAACACGGAGCAACCTCCACTTCGGGAACGGTCAATAAACACCCCGCAGGATTGTACAAGAGATTAGCTTCTGTTGGGCGCGGCTCTTTCTCTTTGCATGAGAGGGGAGGTACGTACCTCAAGAGTTGGTGTTGCATGTGAAGCCGAGCAAGTGCAATTCGTTGTGACGCGGCACGCGGGGAGTAGGTTGGTCGCGTGGTTGACACGGACACGAGGCGAAGGCGCAGGCGTGGATTCGGGTTGGGGCTTTTGGTCGTGATGTCGTTACTGGACTTTCTGTGTTCGAAAAGGTGTACTGGTATGTTTCGTGGATTGTGGATTGTGATCGAGATATTTGGTCGGAAGCTTCAAAAACGCAATCGTGGATTGAGCGTACAAAAAAAGATCAATTTGGAGCATTAGGATCTAATATCATATCTATGCACATGAAGCGCATGCAAACATCATCAATCGTTTATCGCATCTACCCAATCTTCGGACTCGGCGGCGCAGGAGCCAAAGTCTTCTTATACAGCCAGTTCGAGATCTTCACGCTCGGCTCATCAAACAACTTCGTTACAACCTCCGCCGCATACAGCGTAACAGGCAGAATAACAACCTGTGGTGCCCACCACGCAAGTTCCAGCCCCATAGTCCCCTTCTTACTCAGAGGGAAAGCTTCGACCCATCGCGGAATGTGTTCTTTGTGCGCGTCAATATTATTCGACAAGCCCGTAGCAGCGTATAGTCTGTCGCCAAGCATCCAAATAACTGGTCCATGGACGAGGTATAGAGCGAAGCTGATGCGGGCTAAGTACTGATTGACGCGACACTCGAAGAAAGACTTCAGCCATGGGAGTCGGGGTATCGATGCAACAGTGAGGAAGGCAGCCCAGAACAGGAAGAACCATTTTACATCGAACGCAGCTTGAGGTTTCAACTTCGACAGCCACTTCCAGCCTGGTGATCTGGCTAAAAGATTTGCGTATTCAGGCCCATCGCAGGAAGGAACGCCGCCAAAATAGAGGCCGAGAAGGAAGAGGTGGAAGAAGATGAGCTCTTTGAAGTTGTCGAGGTAGGAGAAGAGATATGGTAGGTTGTCATCCAGAGCCAAGAGATCCAAGTCGCAGAGCAGCATGCCAGCCATGAAAAGCGCACCGTACCAGCCGTCGACAATGTAGAGGAAGTAGAAGACCAGGCCTGCTTCGGCCCAGAGCCGTGCATTCCTGGTACATCGTGACAGCGCAGAAACGGCTGTGTAAATGATGATGCTGCCTTTGAATTCGATGGGAATAGACCATGAGTGCGGATGGTACAGGCGCGTGAACTCGTACATCGATTCATTTCCCACCAAAAAGACGAAAGAATAGTTCTTGAAGAGAATGTACCAGTTGTGGATGTCTTCAGTCCAGGTACTCTTTATTTCACCAATAGCAACCCAGACTCTTGTCCAATGCAGTACGGATATCCAGAACAGGGTGACTGCAATGACCGGAATATACAGGCGCAACCAGCGCCTGAAGAGCGCTGAACCAACAGAATCTGCTGCTACGTGAAATTGGCCCTTTTGGATGAGACCAAGTGCTTTCACAGACAAGACGTAACCGGAGATGACGAAGAAAATGGCCACCGCGAAATGGCCACCTGCAAAGAAAAGTCGTATAAAGGGCAGAGCAGAGAAGTAATGTCTTCCTTCAAATCCAAAGGCGTTCTCGTAGACGACATTGCCCATAATTCCGTGAGCCCAGAGCTGATTATGGTGAATGAAGACGACGAATGCTGCGAAGCCGCGCAGACCGTCTAGCCATGCTGTCCTTCGGACAGGCTTCTTAGGAGTGCCAGGCCGGAGAGTGCTAATGAACTCTGGTCGTATAATATCGATGCTCCATCGTGGTTTGAGAGAGGGCCTCCAGCTTGATGTTGTGTCGAGTTTGATGTCTTGAAGGTGGCTCTGGTCCAGGAGTCCTTCGAATTTGGCAGGCATCTTGAACAATCTGTGTTATGAGAGCAAGATGCTATGGACGACGAGAAGGTGCAGTCAGTGAAGCCAGAGCCCTCAATTCTTGTGTGAGGAACTCACGGCACGAATGACCGCTAACCCTGCTGTGTCTGGGACTTTCTGAGTCCCCTTGCCTCCGCGCCCTGCGTAACTCGGGGATTCAGATGTCGACCCTGTCGTCCCGATCACCACTATTGACCGTGCTCGCCGTCCACCCTGGCGGACCGAGGAGCTGCGATGCTGTCTCGCTGCCCCATTCGTCGGATGATTCCGACTGGTCAAGGATCGAGCTGCAAATGCGGGGATAAAGTTACAACGCCTCCATCGAACGCAGTGCAGATCGACGAATGCACTTCACATGCATAAACCGAGCTTCTCCTGTCTCAAACATGTGAGCGAACGACAGGGCCGTGCCTGGCAGGCTTCAGGTAGCCTCAGCGAATCGTATGGCATGCCGACTAGAATGACGGATGAAGCTTCTGCAGGTGCGTTCTGCGCTCGGCCCGTAAACGGTCAAGTGGCTGATGCGGACGCGGAGACTAGACGCTTAAGCTTTAGCTTGGCGGTGCAGAGTATCCTCTTTCGCATATTTTCCCGGCCAGGACTCCCATCTCTACCATTACACAGCAGCGTTTCAATAATTGCCCTGGTCTTTCCAACTTTCGACCTGCCGCAATTGTACAAACCTCACGCGAATCCCATGTTGAGCCACGCTGCTCATAGACGTCATGTCCGAGCGACCGCGGCTGAAGGATGCAGCTCCTGGAGCACCGAGGCCGGGGTAGCTGGAGGAGCAAGGAGCTCTGGGGTAGCTAGCACAGAGGTGAAATTGCTCATGAATATCGCCCGATGTGCGGCTTGCACAAAGCATGGCGGTTGCTGTAATTTTGTGATAACCTCAGCATGCGCACTCGCTCATTCAGGCCTCCTCCTCTGAAGCTTCATCTCGACACCAAGATGCCTGCTCACTCGCCAATTGCCTCGCACTTCCAGGGACGGTTGACTTCTCAGGTCCGGAGGGTACTTCCCGCGTACCTCGCCCTGCTGTTCCTGGTGCTGTTTTTCGCCAACACACACTTCTTCACTGCACCAATTCGGGCGGCGAACAAGTATAAACGCGAATTGAAGTACCAGAAGCCGATACAGTCGCCAACGAGTGTCATTCCACGGAAAATATGGCAGACGTGGAAGACTGCGCCTCTCGCGTTTGAGCAGCGCGACTCAGATACAGCGAAAACGTGGCCGGCGAAGAACCCTTCATACAGATACGAGGTGCTGACCGACGACAATGCCATCCAGTATGTCGAGTGGCACTACGGCCCGCATGGATTCAATCGACCAGACATCGTAGACCTCTATCGAGAAGTCAACATCACCATCATCAGGGCCGATCTGCTGCGCTATCTTGTCATGTACGCGGAAGGTGGTGTGTATGCCGACATTGATGTGGAGTGCCTGCGACCGGTCGATAGATTTATTCCTGAGCGCTACAACGAGCATGAGATCGACATGATCATTGGCGTCGAGATTGATGAGCCCGCCTTCATCAACCACCCTGTCCTAGGATCGAAGTGTAAATCTTTCTGTCAATGGACTTTTGCGGCCAAACCACACCTTCCAGTCATGATGCGACTCATCGAGAACATCCAAGAGTGGCTGCACGAGCTTTCCCGACAGAAGGGCGTCCCTGTCGGCCAGCTGCAACTCGACTTCAACGAGGTCATCAGCGGCACGGGCCCTTCTGCATTTACTCAAGCAGTCCTTGAGCAGATGACCGCCCAGAACCACGGCAGGGAGGTGACTTGGGATCCATTTCACAACCTAGCCGAGTCGCGCCTCGTCAACGGCATCCTCGTCCTCAACGTCGAAGCCTTTGCTGCAGGCCAAGGGCATTCCGACTCTGGAAACCACGACTCGAGAGGTGCACTCGTAAAGCACCACTATCATGCCTCAGGATGGCCGACACTACATCCTAGGCAGAATCATCCGATGTATGGCGAGGTGGAGAAGTGTAACTGGAAGCCGGACTGCGTTGCTGAATGGGTGGGTCTTTCCTATATGCTATTGTGGTTAGTTTTCGTACTAATAGGCCGTAGGACAAGAACGTGGCCGAGTGGGAGACGCTCCCGAAAGAGGAGCAGGACAAGCGTCTTGCGAGCAAGCCACCGGTCCCAGCATAGCGGTCTTGAGATTCGTGTCACCGTTAGATGATGAGTTCCATGAGATAACGACTGCTAAGGAGAGGAGCTCTTATCATCTTAACCACTTCTGCAGAGTTCTGCGTCATGTCTGTTCGGTGCTGGTCCGGAGGTAGCGACAAGGGGCTGGAGATAGTAAGGTGTTTCATGCTGCATATCTCCTACAGAAGGCATAGATTCCGTCTATCGAAGACATAGATACGGCGTCGCATCGTACATTGAGATGCCCGGTCGGCGTTAGGGATTGGCGTTCAGGAAATAGGGGATGGGCTGGGCTGGGTTGGCAAGGAAGCCACCAGCGGGGTCGGCATACCCTCTAATAGACCCCTTCGTTTTGAAAATACAGTCCGATTATTCAACAACCGAACGATTGTGTCTTCTCATGTGATTGAGAAAGTGCGTGCAGGTGCTTCGAATCGGGAAGACGGCGATGTTTCGGCTGCTCGTGAGACCGACGATCGAACGGTTGTTGAGATTTCGAATGACGCCAGTACTGGTGTTTCCTCGATTGTCAGGGTGGCGCAGTCACTCAGCCACGTACAGCACTTCCTGCACGAACTGACAATGTGGGTTCACGTTGTCATGGTTCTGAATACGATATATTTGGAAGTCCAAACCTAATATCAAGCGTATGAGGTCCTCTATCAAACAATTGTCAAAAATTCCCACCAGATACTGACTAGCCATCCGAGTCAGACTTTCTGGTCACTCAAAGACGCCTTGCTCTAGTCATTCTAAAAATGATGCTGAAGTTGTCGTGCGAAAGACTTACAGCTCAAGCAAGAAACTCAGCCCGCCGAAGCCACAAAGCTCCGGGCTCGCGCGTATATCGTCGGAATGACACCAGTATTGAAATATCGTACAAACTCGCGCAATTGCACAACGTCTATATGTAATAACGACGCAGTACAATATCTTACAAGGTCTCTAGATAGCTAATACGGAGTGTCTTCAGCTCTTCCACACTGGCGAAAAGTATATAGTTGTTGTGGAATTGCGCGAATTTTTATGGTACTACCCATCGAGAATGTTTCGCTTGACGGCAGCGTACCAAGTCTCCTAGGAGGAGAGGGTCTAATTGCTGTATCATCACGAGAGAAGAAGGGCTGCGTGTTTGAAATGACCGCCGAAGAAGCGTAAGCCGGTTGGTGGAAGATTCGGCCACGTGTATTGCCCTTCACTAATGTGACCCGAGGTCTTCGGTGCGATGGAGACCGAAAGGACAATATAAGACTGCACTTATCCCCGCATCTTCATCTTGAGGTACCGTCTCCAGACGCCTGATTATTTCGCGGTTTCGGTTGAGGGAGTTTCCAGGTGGGAACGGATGAGCTGATGTCACCCAGTAGGTTTCGGAAGTACTGATAATAAGGATTTAGTGGGATAAGGTCGAAGTCGGTCCGCGATCGCTCTTGCAGGAGGACATGCTACGCTGTTGCTTGCGGTATCTCTTCGGTCCCTATCACTATCACCGTAACTCCGAACAATTTCCATGGTGGTGTCCTGGCCCCGAAGCGTTGGCCTAGCGCCCCCAGATAGTGAATCATATCAACAGATTTTCCGGAAACTACGGTGGACTGTTATGAGGTGTCGGGCCAAAACTCTTTCGCAGCCGAGGAACTTCATAATAACTATAATAACTATAGTATTAACTCTATAATAATAATAATAATTATAGGTATATATATAAGGGTAGAACCGTATCCGGAAGTAGAGGTTACTCTCTTAGCGTCTCGCCGCTTTTATCTGGCCCGTGCACCGACCTCACTACATATAACCGCTCTCGCTCGCTCTTTTACTCGGCCACCTCTTTCCTCCCTTCTTATCCTAACACCGCTCTCTGCCTTGTTGGGTACCTCCCTGCATCCGTGAGGTAGTTTCCTTCTACTTACCCCGCTTTGGCGTCTACACCATCGCTGCATTGCCCGATCCGTGCGAAATCTTCTGCAGCCGCGAGCTACGATGGAGAATGCCTATGGTCTTGATGGTCCCACTACAGCCGTCTTTGTCCATCGTTCAGCGGGTACCAGCATCCCTATCGATCTAGATCTCTATTCTACCCACCTATTCTTGCAAGTCAAGCGTCTGATCTCTCCATCTTTCAAAATGCATCCATTCTGGATGACCGCCCTATTCTCCTCCTTGCGTCATGCCTAGCTCCTCGTCCCTTCTTTCCCGGAAATTGGTTGTACACAGTGGACATGCGCAGCCACTGCCACGTGAGCAGTCACTCAATATGGTGATGGACGGTCCGCTATCGTTTCACTAGGAGCTGAATCAATGCTCCTTCAGCTGGAAGCCTGGCAGGATCGCGGAATATGCGGTAACCAGTTAGGGAGAGCGATTGGCTCTGGATTGTCCAAGCCTCACTGCCTGCCTGTTCTACTGGAAACTTGACCGCGGAGGTACAGGTTAGGACCCATTGTTGGGCTTGCAACAGGCGTACATGCGGTCAGAGCGCTGCCCTTTTCCCGGATGGATATCCACATGATGGCAGCGTTACATCACAGCGTCTCCACCACAGGGGACAAACAAAGGCCTAGAACAACACTTTTGGCGCCGCATGAACGAGTTCCAGGCTCCATCCCTCATCCAGTCTGCAACCGTGCCGCACCTAGTGGCTTGAAGCTGAGACATCCTCTCAAAGGGGAGATGTCGATATCCAGCGTCGCCTATGGTTAGGGAAAAGGACTGGGATCTCCTAGTCTAATTGACGTGACCTGGTTCACATAGGAAAGCCACCTGCTGGCTTCGGAGAAAGTCAGGCAGATTCCAGCAAGAAACAAAAGGGCTGACTCGGCAACAGAGCCCTCCGATGGAGCTCGCATGGCCGATCGCTCATTTCTCCAGGGCCTCCTAGAGGGCATTTGGTTGGCTCCTGCATCTAAATACGACGGTTTTCATGCACGGAGTCTACGCTATGACAGAAGCTCTCTAGTAGGAGAATGGTCTCGGTCGAATTTGCAGAAATGGGCTTATTTTCAGCTGCATCACTTTGGCTTGGGATGCTCAGCCCGCGACTTAGGGTGAGCATAGTATGTCGGCCGCTTCATGCCGTTCATGCGGTGTCCCAGAGAGAATCCGCCGCTCCTTGTTCCTTGGCCACAGACCGTTTGTCTATATAAGCGTGCCATTTCCGCTCTGCGACACTTCAGCTACTGCAGCAGCAATGGCGATCTCTTTCGATGTTTTCAATTCGTCCCGTGCGGAGGCACACTCCAAATTCATTTCATATACTGGGCCACCAGCGCCAAAATCGCATTCTGGACGCCGCGCTCCGAAGGCCGCAGCCCCCATCATCGATGGGCACCATGCCCTCGACAACGGCTCAACAGTTACGCTTAGAATGGAACCCAACCCTGAAAATGAAGGCAGTTTCGTGTCTGCATCTAGTAACCCTTATTTGGCGAACCTCTCAGGTAGGTTTTCGCAATGCTAATGAAGCAGCATTTAATTCGCTATAACGTTGCATTTGTCTAATAAGCGTACAGACGGCCATAAAGCTCGTGATTTCGGGACCGATGACCGCGTTGGCGATGACAGCGATAATTTTGATTTTGGCTTCCACCTTCAGGACGAAGCTAGAAGTGTCGGGTGTGTACTGAGTCAATCTCCAAACGCGATGCAACGTAAGAGTGCCGATCAGAGTCAGATTCAACCAACATTCGCAGGGGACAGCATTGCAGGTAACGGAGTAGCACCAACTTGCTAGCTTTCCGGAAGAACTAACGCTTATATAGATAAATAGGAGAATGAAGAAAAAGACGGTGAGGGGAACAACGAAGTCGACAGTGACCGTTCAAGTGAGCGGGGTTATGATTTCAACTACAACGCCACTCGTTCTCACCAGCACAAACGTATAGCTGCCAGCTTCAGGCAGAGCGGGCTTATTGAAGACCTTTGCGACTGTAAGACGGACAAGTGGTCGACCCAGCCCGTTATTGCCTATGGTGGCAGTTGCGGTAAGTTCTTAGCTGGTCCAACTGCAGTGGCTCGCTCGTATTATATTTCTCTAACATTGTGTAGGGAATGCAACCAGCATTGTTGAGGACAATCAACCCGAACATAAAATAGGCATAAGCGACGGAGACAAGCATTCGCTACGGCAGAGCGATAAAGCTGAGCAGTTGGACAGTCAACTTTAGCATGCAGGTACTCTCGTTAAGAATTTTGTTTACGAAGACTACATCTCTGCGAGCATGGAAGACTTCATGAACTCTAACTCGGAGGAAGAAGCGAAAGTCATAGCTGGTTTGCTCCCGTAAAGCGAACTCGTACCTGACTCATCTCGGTCCCCTCTGAACAATCCACCGGTCAAAGTGAGCTTGGATGGCAAACTGAAGAATCATGTACGACCTGCCAGAGAACCATTGACGGATGCTGAATTCAACGCCATCTTTGGAAGCGATAGTCTGCTTTCGGGGAGTGAGGGAGACACGTGGTCTGATCCTCTTACTAGCCAGTCAACGCATATGACCAGCCGCTGCGCTGCCCCGCAAGCTATGACAAGTTCGGCCAAACTTCCGGTAGAAAGAAAGGCGAAAGCACAGAGTAAGCATTTATGAATCTAAGTATACTATTCTTTCTAACAGAAACAAGGCAGATTGTCAACACGTGAAGCTATAGGTAACAGCGACGACAGCGACGACCACAACGATACTGACGATAACAACAACAGAACTCGCACAGCACGTAGTGTATCTGTGACACGCAAGCGCAAACGCTCTCCGCTAGCCGAGCGGCACAGTCGAATGCCGAGGAAGACATGGAAGCATCGCTCAAAGGACGCCAGACACTCGGCAAGGCCACTGCTTCCCCATAGCGGGCCACTTTCAAATCATCCTTCAGCCCCACACTCTCTTCCAGCATTGCAGGAGAGTAGTCACGACAACAAGATGTACTATAATGATGATAGCAGCGACGACTGCAGCGAAGAAGGTAGTGATTCTGGAAGCAACACACAACCAAGGTCCACCGCAGGGACCTATCGCCCGCGCAGAAACAAGTGGAAGCGCAACCGCAGAAGTGCGGATGAGGACAACGAATACGAGGTGGAGAGGATATTGGAGTCCCGTATCAATCGCAGAAAGCTACAGTCCCGTACGAAATGGGTTGGATATGGGAACGATCCGGAGTGGTACGATGCGTCCAACTTCAAGAATAGCCCGGACAGGCTCCGTGACTTCACGCGACCAACCCTACCCAACCAGGGCCGCCAGAAAGGTTGTGGAGGTGGGCACAGTGTTGGGAGGAGGACAGAGATATGGAGGACCACACTGATGATAACGAACCCAAGAGATCACATACGAGGAGTGCAACGTCCTAAGGATACTCGGGGTTGGTTTATCCCCTAACGCTGTGGGTATCTTTAGCCTCGCTAGCCTGCTCCATGATAACCACAAGCTTCGTATGAGCGTAGGGTGATGGGGATGAGCGAGCTACTTACTCAGTTGGGTGGATAAGGCTTGTTTGCAATATGAGCGCCTATGGAGGCCTCCGAACAGGTGGGCAGTGTAGGAAACGACGAGGTAATCGCTAGATGGATGGCGAGCTGCCTATGCAGGAGAGCTTCTTAAGTTTCTTGATGGCTATGAGCAAGGACTTCGACTATTTTCCAAACACCAGAACTGTAGTTCTGCGCAATCATACTAAAAGCTATTGATCTAGTCACCATAGTCTCCGCCACCTTACTTTCATATCTCTGTCAGAATGAGTTGCAACAGCATTTCCAGTGCTGTCCATAGCAGATCGCTCTGATCGAGAACCATCCGATTTGACCCATTCAATGAATTCCACGTCGAACCTCGAGATAATCATTGCGACTGAAGTCAGGATCTCACACTTTGCGTATTTGCGCCCTGCGCAGATGTGAAAACCCCCGCCTACATGATAAGATGTTAGCTTGAAGTCCCGAAGATTAGACACAGACGAAGACTATTAAAAAGTATCGGAGGCTGACCATATGGAAAATACGATGCTGTCCGGCCCTTCATTGAGAATTCGAGTTGCTGACTGGTTTGACTCGTAGCGTTTCGAATTTCTTTCAGCTCCACATGGCGATACGCCCAGAACTCGCGAGCTGGGTGTTCTGGTGTGCCCCCTGTATAATTTGGACAATTAGTGCTCATTTCCTTCGCGAGTTCGAAAACACGATAACTTCCAAAAATTTGCGATCTCGAATCATAAATACCGACAATGTTATCACTGCGTTACCGGGAAAGAGGGATGACCTGAAGGATTTGGCAAGGATATACGTACATATTTCTTCGTCAAGATGAGGCACTGCGGTAGGTGCCTGAAGAACGCTACCTCTAGGCAGCTCGTAGCCAGCGACCTTTACGGGCTCTATGGATGTTCGCGTGACCAGGATTTGAACGTGTAGTCGTAGAATTTCGGTGTAGATGGATTGTATTAGGGGCAAGGATGCCAGCTTTGTATAATCGAGAAACTCGGAGCAAGTGTGCCCTTTGATGATTGTCTGGGAGATTTCTTCCTGAACGGCTCGGTATAGGTCGGGATCTCTAATTATTTCTATCAACATCCATGTACCGATAGGAATCGTGTTCGCGTGGAGCCTGGAATCAAGCGAGTAAGCAAAGTGTCAGAGCACGCTTGGTTGATTTATTGCATTGAACTTACCCAAAGGAGAACAACGCAAAAATGCCACCAATAGTCCGGTCAGAAAAATCAAAGTTTTTCATCCACCGGACATGACCTCTGGACATCTGTGATCCGAAAATGGGCTCCCATTCTCCGACTCGTACGTTATCTCCGACTCTTTCCTAGTCATATTCCTAGCACGCGATTTCATACCACCTAAAACACATGTCACAGAATTTGTTTCTAGCAGCTACAGCACGTCTGTTCAACCTTTCCGCCATGCCAAACGCCAGCGTCTCACCGTATTGCTCCCAGTCCCAGAAAGCCTCTACAATGTCTGGGTATAGGTCCATGATCCTGTGTCCTAGCATTGAACGTGTCGCCGCAATCGCCATGCTCCGTTTGAGGAAAGGGAAAATCTGCACGTCTTCATCCCACTCTCCAACAGGGAATTTTGAAACGTGCTCGTTGAAGAAGACCTGGTAGGTTCTCGCGAACGTAGTCACGGAGTACTCATTCATAAGGCCATCCTCGTTCATACGATGGATTGCGTGCCAGATGCGCTTTTTTGGAGGCGGCGGCGGCGACTTAGTACCCTTACGTGGTAGACTTAAACCGCCGGACTTGTCCTCGGCGAACTTTTGCAGGTCGGTCGAGGTGTATCCCGCGGCATGTTTTTGAATGCGATTGATCCAAGGCTCTGAGGTGAAGGATGAGCGGAAGATGATTGAGACATTGCTGCCTCCGGTGACAAAATGTATCTTCAGAGGTCCCAGCCAACAACTCACGATGGGGCTTGATTTGAGAGCTTTTCTATGGCAGTCACAGCTTCATCAGCAGAATTCCAAACTCGCATGGTCTTATGAAAGCCCACCTCACTCGGTTTATGAACCGTTGCTTATTCGTGATAAATTGCCGTGTATTAGAAACAAAAGGAATTGTCTCACTGAGCCGGGGAGGTTCACTCTGGGGCTTTGATCCCTGACGACTGACTATGACAGCAATGAGAGGCAAAAGTACCAGAAGGGCTGGAAGCCGGATAGAAGGTAAAATGTCCATCTTGTTCAGCAACTGGTCTTGTGGATTGATAGCTTTATTTCGTAGATAGTAGCATAGGGAAGAACTTTTAACGTCTAAAGGTCACTTAGCGTCCGACTAGTAGACCTGAGTAAGCGCAATAGATAACAGCCACGATAAAGCGACAATGCCGTTCAGAGCATCGACCAGTGACGTAACAAAGATTTTCCAATTGGTACTGTTCCATTCTCTCGGGTAGTCAGCTTATCCTGAAGGATCGAATCCCTGGAATGAAGCTATATTAAAGTACAACGTTTTCGGTATCACATGCATATTTGGATCGATCTGCAGCCTGCTAATACAGTCGGATCCCGTTCTTGCAGCGTGTTTGGGTCCGAAAAAGCCAAGGCCAAGGAACCGTTCTGCTTAGTGGATGTAACGTATAATAAATGACTCACCTACATAACAAGCTTAGAAGTCAGTAAGAGTAACGTGTTCCACCAGTCAGCCAGCCCCAACACCAAGAAACGGCACGTCTTCTATCAAGCCTCGCGATACCCTTGATGCTATCGCGCAGTAGCTCTAAAAAGAAAGCAGACTAGCTTTACCAATATAGACAATCGGACGAGATATCTCAAGTTCTCAAAAAGCTTTACCTTCGTATAGGTCAATGTCTTTCTTCAAAATTGACAAGTAGTTTACCCAGGAAGCTTCTCGTCTGGAAAGGTATTATGACAAGCTTAGAGTAGCCTAGCTACATCATCAGACTCATGGACAACTCATCTCTCACTGTATGAAAGTGACAGGAACCCATCACTGCCAGTCAGCGAGACAAGTCTCTCCCTCCCTAAGCTTAGCGTACTGCAGGCTTGCCCTCCATACACTCGCTCTCTTCTCCGCGTCCTTGGCCTCATCGCTCATCTCTTTCGGCACATTTCCATTCAGATACAAGCTCTTTGGGCGTTGGCCTATAGGCGAGGCAGTCTCAAATGCAGCAGCGAGGACGTCACCTGCCGACTTGTGTGGCAAGCGTAGAAAGCCATTCGGCGAGACCACACTGGCAACGCGAGCCACGACGGAAAAGATGAGTCTTACAAGCCAATTGAGGGTACCTACCGTGATAGCGGTCGGCATCATGCCGGGATCAACACCAAGGACCGAGATCTTGTTCAGATTCGGGTCTGAGTGGAGTCGGCGCTGAAGCTCGGGACTGTACCGCAACCCCATATTAGAATCTTCAAATGTAACCGTTCTCGAGCTATAATGAGGAATACTCACATCATCATGATCTGGAATAGTTTGGCAGCTCCGTATCGTCGGATGCCATACAGATCGCGCGGGTCCTGGGTCGGGTCGTCAGGGCTCGCAGCCCAGGTGCCTTCGGCAACAGACTCGACGGACTCGCTGCTAGCATCTGCTAGAATGCGCTTCCACGGCTCCTCCTCAAAGGCCTTGTTGATCTTATTGCCCCTATCTTGAGGACTATTCCGGAAAGTAGATTGTTAGACCACAACCCTCGCTTCGTGCGTAGGTACTGGACGACTCACTCGTGGACCATGCCACCTACAACGACTACTCGCCCAGTCTCCCAATCCATACTCTGCAGCAACAGCAATGTGAGCAACCAATGCCCCAGATAATTACTGGCGAAAGCAGTATCTAAGCCATCCTCTGTCCACGTCTGTTGTCCTGTTTCCCGATAACCTGCGTTGAGGACCAAGGCTCGGATGCGAGGGATATCCCCCGTAGAGACTCTTCTGTTGATGGCGGCAGCCGTCTCCCGCACGCTCGATGGCTTTGACAGATCGAGTTGGAGTATGTCGTGTGGGTGCGTTTTGGTGGCTGCTAGTGCTGAATGGACCTTATCCGCTGCGACCGTGCTTCGCACCGTGTAGAGTGCATGGTGGACCGCAACCTCTGGTGGCGCCGTCGCAATGCCTTGTGCAATCGCAATGCCGAGCCCACCATTGGCTCCTGTCACAAGGACCGTGCCCTTGGTTGCTGCCATTGAAGGTAACTGTTAGATGGGAGGGTGATCTCACGACTGCTTGGGTGTATGAAGCGGGTGAAGCAGTCTTGAGCCCGCTGACAAAAGGCACGCTGTATTGCTTACTAACCAATTCGCCTAGACATGTTTACATCTAAGAACTGAGGGGCTTGTATTTACTGGGTAACGTTGGCTACCCAACAGAGACAAATGACGAACCTGTACCACCTGCGGCCCTGCTTATCGCTGTAGTGTTGACGGAAACAAGATTCGGGATATATTAATTATGGGAATGAGAGTATTCGCCCAGCTGTGCCACATGGGCGCAGCGGGATATAATATATACACTATATACTGTGGTACTCGGCATAAGACAAGGGTCTGCTTGGCAAAAGTAGCTGGTGAGTAGTAGCCCAATCGGAAAAGCGTACAGCGCCAACTAAGTTACGTTGTGCTGCGTGCTCGCGTTAATCACCGGCCAGTAACATAATATAATACGTCAGCCACCGCGCTAACCATGACCACTATCTACGCCGAGTACCATAGTACAGCCAGTCTGAAATCCTGCCCCGCTTTCGCCTACGGCAAAGGGCGTCCCCATCGGCCCTCTCAGTTTCCGTCCGCCCTACTTGGATCAGAGTAGCTCCCGTCGTCATCAGGGATCTTGAATCCGCCAGGGACACGCTTTGTGAAAACGGCCGTAGGATCGACCCGAGTCCGTAGCGCCCGCAGGCTTTGGACCTTGTCGTCCCCGTAGCTTGCAATAGGGTTCTGCCAAGGCGCAGCGTAGTTGAGGTAGAGGTAAGGGTCGTATGCATCGAGGCTACGCGCCTTGTCCTCGAGGGCGGTCACCAGTGCGGCGACGGCGGCATAGACGTGCTCATCGTCTTCTGGTCTTTGCCAGCTCTCCGTCAGCAGTATGACTGCGCGCGTGCCTTTGCGGTTTGTCAGCCCAAGCGAGTTCGAGTCCGCCTTTCGTTGATACTGTCCCTCCGGTACCATCTCCATCGAGAGCGACCATGTCAGCCCGCTGATGTTCTTCACCCCCGCCACGCTGGCATTCCAAACCTCAAACGCGCCGCGGATCATCGCCTCGGTCGGTTCAAAGGTTGTCGTTGCGAACATGTATCTCCGTATCATTAGCGTTAGCGAGCCACGTGCAGAAAGGTACCAACTTACCGGGACGCACCAGAAGGAATCAGTTCTGTCCCTTGCATTGCAAGTGTCGACATAGTGGCGACGCTTATATTGCTGTAGACGGATGGTAAATCAATAACATCCTGATAGTACCGCGGGACCTGGTCCTCTACCGGCTTCGTGTACACAAGCTGATTCGCGATTACAGAGGCACCCTGGGCCTGTGAATATCCGAATCCAGCAATGAAAGAAGCTTTATTATCGTAATTGTCCGCCGCCGTCATGTTGGCAACAATCTTAGCATAGTCGTCAATTGCCGAGAGAGGATTGTAGGTCGTCGCAAACCAGAGAGGGCCCTGATCAAATGTTACAAAGTCGACGCGAGTGACGATACCAAAGTTGTTTCCTCCACCCCTAAGTCCGTGGAAAAGATCAGCGTGATATTGTTCGGTAGCTGTCACAACGGAGCCGTCTGCTAGAACAACCTCAAAAGCGGACGCTGTGTCGCACGTCCAGCCGTGTTGCGGACCGAAATAGGAAAGACCACCCCCCACTGTCAGCCCTCCCACACCTACGCCGCCGATGCGCCCACCGGCAACACTCAGTCCCAGAGGGTCGAGCTTGGCGTAGACAGCGTCCCACACTACGCCCGGCCCAATGGATACGATCATCTTGTCGGCATTCAAATTAATCGAATCAAGAGCGCCCAAGTCGATTGTTACTCCTCCCTGCACATTGGAAGCCTTAGGAATCCACATGTGCCCGCCAGATCGAATGGCAAAATCGACCGGGTCCTCGGGGTCCGGGGTTAGCGATTTTACTACCGCCGAGACGTCTCCGGTCGTCTGGGGTGCAACAAAACACGCAGGATGGACTGCGCTTGACTGCAAAGAGAAATAAGATGCAAATGAAGCATTGTAAGCACTGCTGCTGGGGAGAGACACCTTCTCTGGCCCTAACAGGGCAAGTAGTGCCTCGCACTATGTCTCGATTAGATGCAATCTCTTTACTCTCGTCACACGGGAGGTGGGCGCTCACACATACGCGATTGAAGCTGCTTCGATGCGTCATTGTCAGTGTCGCAATGTGACAGAGAAACCTGTCGACAATTCTCGACGGGAAAGAGGTACAAGAAGGAATCGAGCCTTGGGATGGAATGGTTGGTATATAAGCTTCGCCCCGATGACTAATGATGATGGTGGCGGCACCCACGTGCAGGAAAGAACGGAACACTTTTAGATGAGGTAAGCAGTGATTGATCAAGTAGTGTTACTTTTCTCTCTGCACCCAGTTAGTGGCGCCCGTCCATCTCCATGGAGTTTTTAGAGAAGGTTGATCAAGTTGGGTAGAAGACCGTGACTCTCCTATTTATAGGAAAAAAGGTAGTGCATAATAAAACAGAGCATAGAGTCAGCTTTTCGCTTTCTAACAACTGCAGATTAAGACACGCTAAGGTATCATCTGTCTTTGCTACATTCAACATACGACCAAACAAATGGTCGATCATTACTTGTCCAATTCAGATATCTCTGTTCCAGTCTACTTATCCTACACTAAGCGCTCAGCGCTGTCCTTGCCAAGATTTTGGGAGATTGCGATAGAACGGATGATCCCACTCTCTAGCAATGCTGTATGCTCCGAAGCGCTAACCTGTGTGTTGAGGAGAGTGCGATCCATCAACGAATAATAGTCTCGCCGGTGTGGCACTGGCGCTGAACCAATCGTAGCACAATTTCTCTATCGTCTTTGTTCGAAGGGCCACTGTTGTTGCTGCCATATGACCCCAAAAGCTTCGATCTCAACGATTTGAAGACCCTGGAGTCTCCAACGTGCAGTTTTAGCAAGTGAGCCAATGCTGGCATGCAGCTAACGATGATGGTTACATTATTCTCGACCAATCTTCAATACGAAAGAACGTCAGCCGTGTCTGTACGCATGGATAGAGGGAACAAGGTCGTGGAAAGGGTATCATACGCGCAAAGAGTTACTATGTTCGACCACCATGTTGTATCTGGCGTGTCAAGGAGCTTGACGCGATATACGAGTGATAACACACTTGCGACAATGCCACTGTCACACGTAGATCAGTCTTCTAGCAATGCACGGTGTATGGGAAGCTTCTGAACTCACATAAGAGCCGTAGTGAAGACACCCAAAATTTGCACTCGTCGCCCTAGGGGCATATGGAGCTTAGCCAATCGTGGGAAGAGGTAGGACAAAGATGTAGATGTCCAAGAGGACAGACAAAGAACTCTGGACGAGGCCCCAATAAACCATCTTATGAGATTTGGTCTCTGTCAGCATCGATTGCCATGATTTACTGGCCGCAGGGGCCTCAAAGACAGCCGCTAGAGGAATATTCGGAAGGTACAGGACACCGGTGAATATCAGGCCAAGGTTGATCGCGTTCCTCACGTTCTTCTTTACGTCAAAGAGCTGTCGATATAGGAGGAATATAGCAGCCTTAGAGGTTGAGAATACGGGTGCGAAGAACGTTGCTTGGACGAAAAGAATCTTGAAGTACCATGCGTTGAACCAACACACTGGTATATCCCACAGATGTCGACTGTAATTGCGTTCTACAAAAGGCAAATATTAGCGAAAAGCGACACGAGAATGAGCGTAGCTGTCTTACGCGCGAGCACTACGCCTGTGAAGGCAGCGTTGAAGATCAAGGCGACCACGACGCACCCTGCGGGCGGTTAATCATTCATCGACTTATGTCTAGTGAAGATAAAGGCATACAGTCGGCGGAGTGCAGCTTGTTCCGGTTGATGTAGAGACGCCCGAGAACCATAGCCACGTCACATCTATCATTCTCGGAACCGTCAACGTCGCTGCAACTATTGTAGGACTGTGGATCGTCGAGAACGTGGGTAGAAGGAAAGCGATGATGGCAGGTGCGGCGTGGATGTTCGTCTGCCTATTCATATACTCTTTCATCGGACACTACCAGCTCTCGCACACAGATCCGCTATCCACACCCCAGGCAGGCAATATCATGATTGTTTTCACCTGTTTGTTCATCGCCGCGTTTGCCGTATCCTGGGGACCATTGGTGTGGGCTATCGTCGGCGAGCTGTACCCAGCGCGATACAGAGCTATCTCTATGGCGCTCGCTACAGCTTCGAATTGACTCTTGAACTTCCTCATCTCGTTCTTCAGCACGATGATCACTGATCAGATCGACTATTTCTATGGTTTGGTGTTTGGAGGGTGCTGCTTTGCGCTTTTCTTCGTTGTCTACTTCTTCATGATTGAGACGAAGGGCCGGAGTCTTGAAGAGATCGACAGCATGTATGTCCTGCATGTTAACCCTATCACCTCTGCAAAGTGGAATCCGGAGAGCTTGAAGAAGGACGGATTAGTTGATACGGATCGGTTGCATGTGGGTCCTGGGGCGAGGACCTGGAGTAAGTCTGAGCAGGCCGGGGCGGCGAGCAATGGAGTCTTTATGCCGGAATCGGAGAATATGGAGAGGATGGGTGAGAGCTCCAGGGTGTTGGGAGTGGACTAAGATATTCGAGATGACAGATCAGTCGTCGGTGGATGAATCTGGAAATTTCTTGGAGAGCCACACGTTTATTACTTGTGAATAGTTGCCCATCATTGTAGCTTTTGAGCACTGTAGTCGTTCGACACGTTTCGATTCAAACGGTTGCAGATTCCATGTATCGTAAAACTTCGGACTAAAGAGCGAAAAGTCTTTTGTAATGTTATTGTCATGAGGCCTCGCCGATATCTCCTTCGCAATCAAGAGTGCTCCATTACAAGGATTTTTCTATTTGATATGATTGGCGATGCTCCTCGCCTACACATTTGCTAGCATCTTCGCCGGATCTCCCCGTAGCGCCCACACACGACATAAATCCACAGCCATGATCAAGTACCCAGTGCACCCTCATATTCTCTGTTTTCTAATACACCTTCATGCCCCTTAATCGTGTCTCTACCTCTGATGCCCGCGATATGTATTATTTTTGCGCCCAAATCTGCCACGTGACATCAAAAGACACCTCAGCATCGGTGGTTTAGTGGTAAAATTAGCCGTTGCCATTCGAAAGAGTAGATTCGGCTAGCCCCGGGTTCGATTCCCGGCCGATGCAATTGTGTTCTTCTATTGTTTTTGTCGTTGTAGTCGTGGCTGAGGTGAATGGTGGGGTGAATGGTCGGAGGCAGGCGGTGGATGTGCATCTTTTTGCGGGTACCTAGCTAGATAGGTGGAAGATTGGTTTACCAGGTTATTGAAAGATGGGATTACGAGGATGCTCCTATTGGATTACTCACTTTTCTTTTGGTTGTTGAAAGGGGTTTGTATAATGTTAGGTTCGATGACTTGTCGCTGATGTGCGTAATTGAAACGTATACGAAGCTAAGTAGCATGATACGTATTCCGAAAGTAGATTCCATCTCAAGAATAGGATAAGTCAAAAATATTCTCTGTCTGTTTTTAGTTATTCCAACGCTGATGGCCGCCTGTTCGTCCTCAGGGCGGCAGCGAAGTTTGTCGAAGGCCATCTGAGTTGATAGTCGAACAATATGAACAAAAAGCAGTCCACGGGCAATTCAGAAGTTGATGATTAGATGAGTCGCTCATGACGCGTGCATGCAGCAGAAGCGTGAGGCGTTCTTCTGACCAATCACACCGACTAGAGTCTAAGATTCCGTTGATAACTTAGCAGGTCGCTGCCCCGCATTCGGGACAGTTAGGACCTGATTCAGTTTCTCGCCCACAACCATCCTCCTGCATCCACGTGCCTTCCGCTTAGCCTCATTGTCTACAAAGTGAAAGAGTATATGGGGATGGACCAATACAAGTTCCCGTGTGAGCCCGTTGCCAACGAAGATTCCAGTGTGACGGGTCCGCAGTATCGGTTCACGATCCTCGATGATAAAGTGCTCCGATATGAGTGGGCTGAGGATGGCGTGTTCGAGGATCGCGCCTCGACTTTCGCAATCAATCGAAGATTCCCTAGACCAGAGTTCCGAGTTGAAGACACTGACGATGAGCTCAACATCATCACACCGTCTTTGCATCTGACGTATGACAAGAAGCGATTCAGTCCCAATGGTCTAGTCGCCACCTTTGCGAGCAAGATGACTGACTGGGGATCCGAGTGGCGGTATGGTGAGCAATTGGGTGGGAATCTGGGAGGTACAGCAAGAACATTGGACGGCGTGGATGGCCGTTGCGATATGGGTTCAGGGATCATCTCGAAAGACGGTTGCTCAGTCTTGGACGATAGCGACAGCATGCTCTTCGACGGTCAAGGCTTTGTGACCCCGCGAAGGCCAGGCGAACGCTACGATGGATACCTGTTCTGTTTTGGTTACGACTACAAAGGTGCCATGGAATCTTTCTATGCCATATCTGGCCGCCAACCGATCGTTCCCCGTTGGTGCCTAGGCACCTGGTGGAGCAGATATCACGCTTATACTCAAGAAGAATACTTGACTCTGATGGATGAGTTCAAAGCGAAGAATGTTCCTTTGTCTGTAGCTGTCATCGACGTTGATTGGCATTGGGTGAAGGAGGACTTTGTCCCTCACACTGGGTGGACAGGTTATACATGGAACCAACGCCTCTTCCCCGAGCAAGTTGCATTCGCCAAAGCTCTACACGATCGCGGATTGAAGATGACTCTTAATGATCATCCTCACTTGGGAATCGCACACCACGAAGAGGTGTACGAAGAATTGTCACGGGTACTTGGGCATGATACAACGCACCGCAACCTGATCAAGTTCGACCCGACGTCGCCCAAGTTCATGCACGCATTCTTCAATGTAGTCCATCGGAAATTGGAAGACCAGGGCTGCGATTTCTGGTGGATCGACTGGCAACAAGGCTCCCATTCTCGCACTCCTGGTTTTGATCCACTATGGCTGCTCAACCATTTCCAATTCCTGGACACGAAACAAACTCATGACGAGTCACTCCCAATCATCTTTTCTAGATATGGTGGGCCTGGAAGCCACCGATACCCCGTAGGATTCTCTGGGGATTCAGCTGCTACTTGGGATTCTCTTCGATTCCAGCCTGAATTCACAGCCACTTCCTCTAATATCGGCTACGGATGGTGGAGCCACGACATTGGTGGTCATCTACCAGGCTACCGCGATGATGAGTGCACGGCCCGCTGGGTACAATATGGCACGTTCTCGCCCATTCTAAGACTCCACTCCACAGTCAGTCGCTGGATGTCAAAGGAACCGTGGCTCTATCGAAAGGAGTGCATGTTTGCCATGGAAGGCACGATGCGTCTGCGTCACCGACTTGTGCCATACATTTACTCGATCAACGTTGCGCCGTCAATCCTGTCGCTCGTCCAACCGTTATACTGGAACTTCCCCACACGTGCTGAAGCGTACCAGTATCCAAATGAATACTATTTCGGGCCATCTCTCGTCGTCGCGCCGATAGTGACTCCGAGGAACAAAGCAACCAATCTTGCCAAAACCAAAGCCTGGGTGCCCCCTGGCCGGCACGTCGACATTTTTAATGGAACTATTTACGACGGAGACCGTGAGATCGACATGTACCGCTCCCTAGAATATATTCCCGTACTAGCTCCGGAAGGATCCATTATACCGCTGGATCAAGATCTCGTGCCAGCGAACGGGTGCCCCAATCCTGCCGCTTTCGAAGTCATCGTAGTCGTCGGTCAGGATGGTCAATTCGAGATATTCGAGGACAGCCGAGATGACCCCGTACCCGAGCTGAGAGACCAGGCTACGCGAAGCATTCTCATTGGCTTTGATCAGGCTGCTGGACGACTGACGACCGTAAGTGCTGGCAAGGAATGGACCTTCCGATTCATTTCTACGCATATCGAGCCATCGCATATCCGAGTTAGCATCGATGGCTCTCTCAAAACCGACCCACACTGCCGTACCGATACCTCATCAGGTCAGCCTAGTACCATTGTAAGGATCCCGGCTGAATCGAACGTGATAAGAGAGATCACCATTGATGTTGGTACCAATCCCCAGCTCGACATCCTTGACCACAGTTCTACTCTGAGTGACATTTTGAAGGATTACCAGTCTGAGTTCCATCTGAAAGACAGTATCTGGGACATCGTTCAGTCAAAGCAGTCTATTGCTGTCAAGGCAAGTAGGCTACTGAGTCTCGGTTTGGAAGAGGCGTTGTATGGACCTGTTGCAGAGCTGCTGCTAGCAGACAGTCGCAGCTAGTATTCTCGAAATATCATCTCAATCAAGTTTCTTGGCGTAAAAGTTTACTCTTGGTAGATACTGTGCGCAAAGAATCCTGTTTTGACGTTGGATGAGAGTCAAAATTAGCAGGAGTTGATGGTGCGGCGGTGGGGGGCCGGAAGAGGTAATTACGACTCTCTATATATCTGGATCGTGGAACGTGGATACAGATACCATATTACGATCGTTGAAGCTCTGTAGTTATTGGGACGAGATCCTACCCAAGTAGCATTCAATAGAGGAAGTGCTCCTACGGAGTAATGTAGCTATAGTATCTGTACTCCTACCTCGGGGATATCGTTTGACGGAGACTTGCGTGAATAGGACAAAAAAGTATATGTTTAAACAACGACAATGATGCAAGAAGTAAGCTACTGGTTGACTAATACTAAGAGAAATCCCCAGCTAGGGCAACAGATCCTGCAGACCTTCACCCACCACCCTATCTCTCCACGAGATCCCTCATATCGCCCAGTATTCTATGTTCAAGTTAGTGCAGCCCGCAGAAGACGATCCCAACAGGAGGTAGTCCTCCTGATATGAAAGTGTTGGATTATCGTGGAAGAGAGCCGACACATGCGTGTAGAATCTCCTATATGTAGTCAGCTTGATATGGCTATGTAGATATAGTTATAGTTATACGGGTAGCCGGTACAATTTGTAAAGATCGACACGTCCATCAAAGCCTTCCTCTGGAGCTGATATTTGTACGAAGTTATGATATGCATCGAGATACTCGGTGCCGAATAGGTTGCATCCAGGCCGCCATTGACCGAATCATCTAACACATAAGACCTTGTCAACAAAAGTAGATGGTCATTGGGAGGGGTTTCCCTAGCACGACTTACACGCACTGTGTGCATAAAATCAGCAAGCGTCAAAGACAAGAGGCTCTCCGGAAGAGCTCTCGATGCCAGAGTTGACAAACCAAAGGTCGCTGTGTACTTAAGACGGCTTGACGGAGCGCCTTTAGCCTTCAAGGGGTCGAATCAAGCGTGGTATGACCTTGTCCAAGATGATTGGAATCAAGGTGTCAAACTCTTACTTGTATCCCTTTACTTTAATCCCCAAAACGAGTGTCTGCCTCATGCTCTTGCAACAAGAGTCACCCAACTGTCTTCCCAGGCAGTGTATTGTGGCAAGTTGCCAGTCTGATTCGTAATGTGAAAACCAACTTGCCATTTGGAGACCTGTCGTTCTGATGCAATGCGGAGAGATGGGCGGCGAAATTGTCTGGATCAGGTATATTGGGTGGCATATCAGGTAGCATATCACGAAACTTACTTATGAGAGAGCAAGCATCTGAGATCGTCTCGCGCAAGTCGATATTTCGCTTTCGTGAATTCGAACTCGCTGCTAAGCATGGCTTTCCCGACATCTTGAGATTCAACTTTGATGAAGAAAGATTGAGGTGTCCCGTCGGCCAGTTCGACATCAATATGACCTGTATTGGCCCAGAAACAAACGTCGTGGCTTTCCATGGAGACTACTCGTTAGCCTTGCGGCGGAGCTGAGGTGGTTCAGCAGGTTGAAACGTCTCGTTGCATGCTGACAGTACATTGGACAACGCTTGGATCAACGTCAGTATTTCTTCCGCCAAAGCCCGATTTTGGCTCCCCCTCTTGATTCAAGATTAGGTACCTGTGTTGAAAGCGTGCGTTAGCCTGGCGGGGCTCACGGTAGGACTCTTCTACCTTTAAGTGGGCTGAACCGCACCTCGTTGTAACAAAATGCTGAAGCACAGGCACTCGGGAGCCAATGATGTGTCGGCGCACATAGCTAGAATGTCCTCGTGAGGCGGAGGCCGGACAATGGAAAAAGATGGGGTGGAAGACGTTTCTTCCTAAATCATTTAGACATTCTATGACCATATCATCCATATGCGACAGCCGAGTGAATGGTCGAGGAGATCAATGCTTTTGGCGCGTTTGAATTACTCGTCTTTCTTCTCGTGACCGTTCATAGCAGCTTCGTAGCAAAGGTCATGTGTTTCTCCAACCATCTCGACCCTGATACCCTCGCTCTCAAGTCGCTCCTTCCCATCATTGTCGACGATGAAGATATTAGGCTCTCGAATCCCCACATATACCATCTTCAATCTGCTCTTCAACGGGAGGATCCTGTCGCAGCACGTGCGATTCCTGCTCAGTCTTGCATTGCAACGCTCCATCGTCGTGTATAGCACCGTATTCGCCGGAAGGATATCGAGAATATGCGCTTCAGCGCGAGCAGCTGAAAGGTCATGCTTCTGAGCGACTTTGATGAAGAAGCATTGCTCGGCGTGTGTGCTTTCGGGGTCACCTTCCATATTGTCAGGAAGCCAAGGATTGCGCCGGTATCGCTATCGACAAGGACTGCGCCGACGCAGAATTTGTTCGGGCCTGGCCGTGAGAGGCGGGCGCAGGATACGGCGTAGTGCATGGAGGCTTTGTGGTCGCCTGGCGCGATATTGGGGTGAGTTGATGCCTCCATGGACGAAGAATTGAACTAATTTAATTTTGTGATGTGCCTTGAGCGTGGTGGAGGGGTACCTAGTTACACAAAGAGCACGTGCAAGGAGCTTTTGCCGACAAACGCTATCGCAAGCGGAAGCCAGCGCCAGACAAACGTCCAATTCAACAGAGCTTGCCATGCAGAGTTCCAGTGCTATACTAGACACTTCTTATGATCCGATAGCTCCTGTCAAAGACTGATCCATGCTGGGGTAATGCACGTGGTGCTCGTGTGTTCTTCGTGTGACGATAGATGGACGGGATTGGCTCGACATATGTCAAGCGTAAGACTCTTAAACTCCGTCTATTTTGCACGAGTTTAGTTCAGTAAGAATAGCGGGAGCTTCATCAGGTCCCAGATCTTCGACTATTTGTACCCGTTTCTAGCATAGGTAGTTGCCAACCCCGCATCTGCCAATGTCGATCAAATTCCAGGTTGAAGGTCAGGCACCCATCACGCGCTCGGCAGCTGTCACCGCATTTGGGGTCAGGATGCGTGATGCGTGTACTGCACCGTACATCCTGTCCTCTTATTCCGATTGCAGCCTACGTCTTACGTTGCGGCTGAACCCAAGAAGCCCAGGCGTCGGAGACTTTAAATCAACGCGTCGCCAACTCTTCGCTCAAGTATCTGATCTCGCGGCAAGATGTGGGCCAGGATTGCTTCGAGTATCTCGCTTCTTACCCTGGGTGCCGGGTTCTTCGCTATCAGTCATGCGCTCGAGCTGCGTACAAGAAGCGAGCGACTTCCGCCAAACATCACGGTTGGAGCAGAAGACGTGATTCGCATTCGAGCCAGTACAGACGAGAGCAAAAGCACGTTTGTAGAGTGGATCGGTCAAACATTGTAAGCCCAAATCAACCTGCGCCCTCTGAAGCCACTGACCTCAAGCACAGAATCTACAAGCCCGGCCAGACACCATCGGTGGCTTTCAATGTCGTCGGAATGAACGTCGCCCGCGCTAAGAAGCTCGAGGATGGGAGCTATGACATCCTCGCGAAAGAGATACAGCTCTACCTCGATCCAAAAACCAACGCAATCTTGCATACTTGGACCAATCCATTTACGTCTGAGAACGTCAACGGTATGAAGCCAATCTATACTCCCTCCGTTTCCAAAGCTCATGTTTTATCAGTGATCCATGTCCAGAACTCGCCCGTGTACCAAACCATCCCAACAACCACTGCATACACAGCCCGCAGCTTGCCTAACAACTACTACACTTTCGCGTTCAATATACCCCTGGCATACCCTAACCCGCTGAACCCAACAAACGACCCCAACTCACCATTCAGACCGTACCAAGGCTCATACCAAGCCCTCTACTCCGCAATCGAATCTTTTGCCTTCACATTCCCATCCTCCGAATTGGCAAATCGTAAACTCGAGGGCCTTCCGAGTTCTCAGATCTACTGGACACGCACGTCGCCCCTACTGCCTTGGATGAACAGCCCGGATACTAATGCGACTCTCCTGTTCATCGCTGATGGGAACAAAGTTAGTAGAGGCTGGAAAGGGCTGAGCCCGATTTTAAGAGGCGTGATTGAGGATACTCTGCCTGGGTATAAGGAGGCGCCCTTGAATAGAACGAGGCCTGGTGGTGGAGTTACGAGCTGGAGTTTCTTTACACAGCCGGATGTTTTTGCTGCTTGGAAGAATGGGATGGAGTTCCCTGTTCCCGAAACTTAGACGACCGGAATCTTTGCTGGGAAAGAGACCGGCGGTTTGTTTCTAGTTGAGGTTCTTCTTCTCTTATAGTACGAGGTCTATTTGGGGCTTAGGAGTATCACCAGTTTCAAGGGGACATTGTCACGAAGTTATAATCCAAATTATTTCCATTGCTTTCACTGCAATATTAGAGTGCGTATCCAGGGTGCAGGTATGCCGTTCCATACTATTATGTTCTACGCAGAGAAGCTTCCCCGTGTTCAATACAGAAGGTGGAGTGATAGCTAAAAAATTGGCAATATTTCCGAGTGCCATCGCAGTCTAATTGATATTATGATAATCCTAGCAAGTGGAACGTACTATCTCATGAATGAAAGGCGAGACTGAAGCTAAAGCCTTTGAAAGACGAACCTTCAAAGCCGTGAGAAGCTCCTCCCGTAGACTAACCCCAATTTCAGTGAACGGAGTTCAAAGAAGTACCATATGAGGTCCAAGGATACCTATTCACGAGTAGACTATATCTCTTAACTAATGGTTGGCTAATGGGACAGGACTGGTCAAGTTCTCATGATGACGTAGGGTGTTCATGTCGCAGCATCGATTATGCACGTGCTTCGAAATCAGAGCAGCATGTGACTCACATGAGGCTGCCGCGTGAACTGGTGACATCACATTCACGCGAACGGGCCGAGGGATTTTCCGCGCACGAACACATATAAAAGCGCGACCGCCCGCCGCTGTTTCGACCGCCTCGCACGACACCGTTTCCCTGAGCCTCCCACAACACCACCACCCTCAACAACCGACCGCCTATTTCCAATCTCCATGGCCTACCCGCGGAACGACTACCGACAGGGCGACCATCGACCCCCCAACCATCGACCCCCCGACCATCTACCCCCCGACAATCTACCCCCCGACAA
>ML977402.1:0-29636 GCA_010015825.1 Lophiotrema nucula
GGCAAGGCCCTAAATACTTGGTTAAGGAACCTTAGAGTTTAAGGCTCTAAAACTATCCTAACTAGCTCTAGCTTAGAACCCCTTTTCTTAGAATTTAGTACCTAGGATCTAGAACTAAGCTCTTTATTAAATTTATCTATATTCTATTTAGTATCTTAGGTTCCTAGAACTTAGCCGCTTATATTAAATTTAATTATTTCTATTTTTTAGAAGAATTTCTAATATTATAAGACTAATAGAAACCTTATTAGAAATATAATTATATATATACTACCCTATAAGGAGTAGAGGAAAATAGTCTTTATAAACTTAATAATAGTTAATAGATACCTAATTACTGTCTATAGAGTAACTCGCCTAATTAGTATTAGAAATAGTTAGAATTTTTAATAATAAAATTATAATCTTACTATAATATCGCCTCTAGAATAGAGGAGTATTAGAAAAAGATATAAACTATAAACTTAAGCTAGTATTTAAACTAGTAAACTAAATCTAAATAAAGTAACTTTAAGAGAGTAGTAAAGAGAGACTATATACTTTTAGCTAAAAATTACCTAGAATTACGCCCTTCTTAGGGGAAAGGATAGTTTTAAAAATTAGTAAAAATAATAAAACCTTAGCTCTAGAGAGGAGATTAGTAGAAGTAAAGATATAATATTAAGCCTTATAATTTATAATATATACTTAAAGGGACTATAGCCTCTAGTAAGTAAAAATTTTAAACTTAAAAGTATTTAGTAAAATATATTTAGACTAAAGATACTTTTAATCTTAGATAAAATTAAAGATTAATAATAACTTTAATAAAAAAAGTACTTTAAAAGAAATAGCTTATATATACTTATAACTAAAGGGAGCTATAGTAACTACTAGAACTTTATACTTTAATAAATATTAAGAAGCTTTTCTAGATAAGTTTTAAACTTTTTTTACTAAATAATATATAAACTTTTTAGTAGAAGAGCGCGCCTAAACTTACTTATATACTTATATTTAATAAAAAAATTCTTTACTATAATCTTTTAACTTTAATTTTATATAGTATATAAATAACGTAGGGGAAGTTAATAATAACTTAATACTAAAAAGTATTTACTTTTAAGCTATCTATACTAACCTCTATACTTATATAGTCTTTATAGATATTTTTAAATACTAGTTAATTTAAGACCTTATAAACTAAGTTATATAAGTAGATAAAAACTTTTACTAAAGCTACCTTACTCTCTAATAGTAATATTAGAGTAAAAATAAAAAGAGTAGAAATAGTAGGTATACTAGTAAAGAGAAATTAAAGAGAAATAAAAATAATAAAGATAGTATAAACTAAGAACCTACCTTAGCTTATACTAAAAAGGTCTAAGATAAAAGACTAATAGTAAAGTAGGTTAGTATATAAACTATTACTACTTAAAAGTAGAATAAGAAGTATATCTACTATAGAGGATTAGACTACTTTATTAGTAAGTATAAATATAGTCCTATAGTTTAGCCTATAGAGGCCTACCCTACTACTATTAAAAATAAAGATAATACTTAAAAAGTTATAACTAAAAGTAAGCTAAAAAACTAGAATTTTTTATTTATTATTATAGATAAGAGAGAAGTAGGAAGTTTTAATATATAAATAAAGAAAAAAGCTTTAACGCTTTTTAGAAAAGGTAGCTAGATTTTATACTAATAACTATATACTTACTAGTTAATAAAGTTAATATAGGTTTAATACTTATTAATTCTAAGTACTTTACTTTTAGGTTTATCTCTATAAAATTTACTTATAAATATAAACTCCTATATATTAATCTTTAGTAACTAAAAATAGTTTTTAAAATATAAAAAAAAAAGTTTTTAGTTACTAAAGTATTAAAAATAAAATTAAATATTAAAGGGTATATTAAGATAGTATAGCTATACGTTGCTAATAGAAAAAAAGACTATAATATTATTCTTAAAAGACTATAAATAAACTAAAATAAAGTTACCTTAGCTTTAGTAAAAAAGTTTATTTACTTTTATAAAACTAAAGTAAAAGTCTAGAATAAGAAAAGAGTCCTTTTTAAAAAACTCTTAAAAGGAGTAACTACTATAGTATTTATAGCCTTTATATATAGGAATAAAAAGAGCTTAAAAAAGCTATAAGTTTTTACTACTTTTATAGCTAATATCTAAAAAGCTTTAACTTTAAAGAAATAAATAGACCTAAAGGAGAAGCTACCTAAGTTTATAAAAGACCTAGCTAGCTTTTTTCTCTAGTTAAAAGTAAATAAACTAGCTCTATATTATAGCCTAGTAGTAGACTACTATATTAAAATAATAGAGAAAAATAGAAAAGTTTAAAAAATTTTTTAAGGCTCCTTTTATAGTATATTAAAAGAAAAACTCTTAGTCTTAAGATAATAACTTATTTTCTACCTTAACTATAAGTTTATCTAAATAAGTTAATCTAGTACTACTACTCTAGTACTTTTTATTAGGAAACTAAGAGGTAAACTTTACTTTTATATAAATTACTATATACTAAATACTATCTTAGTAAAGGACTATTATTTATTATTACTTATTAAGAAGACCCTTTCTTAGATTAGTAAAACTAAATAGTTTACTAAGTTAAATATAATCTAAGCCTTTTATAAAATCTAAATAGCTAAAGGTAATAAGTAGAAGATAGTATTTTAAACTTACTTTAGACTATTTAAGTAGCTAGTAACTTTATTTAGCCTTATAAATACGCTAAGTACTTTTTAGTATTATATTAATTAGGTACTAAGAGAATACCTTAATAACTTCTACTTAGTATTTATTAATAATATACTAATTTACTTATCTAGCTTTTAGAAGGATTATAAAAAAAAAGTCTACTAAGTAATAGAAAAGCTAAAAGTAGCTAGACTCTAGCTAAATATTAAAAAATCTAAGTTTAGTATCTAAAAGGTAAAATACCTAAAGTTTATTATAAAAGCTAAGAAGGGAATTTATATAGACCTAGAGAAGGTTAAGGCTATTTAAAAATAAAAAGTTTTAAAATTAGTAAAAAAAGTTTAAAATTTTATTAAGTTTATAAACTTTTACTACTAGTTTATTAAGAACTTCTTAAAACTAGCTACTCTTTTTACTTAGCTAATTAAGAAAAATATAAAGTTTAGCTAAAAAAAAACTTAGTAAAAGGCTTTTAAAAACTTAAAGTTTATATTTACTACTAAACTAGTACTTACCTACTTTAACTTATTACTAGAAATAATTTTAGAAGTAGATACTTTTAAATAAGTAACTAAGAGAACTCTTTCTTAGTTTAGTAAAAATAGAGCCTTAAAAACTATTAGTTATTTCTTTATTAAAAATACTTTTATAAAGAGTAATTATACTATCTATAATAAAAAACTCTTAGTAGTTATTAAGTATATAAAGGAATAGAATAGTAAGCTTAGAGCTATTCCTTACGTAAAGGTTTTTACTAATTATAAAAACTTTTAGTACTTTACTATAGTATATTAGCTAAGTAAATAATACGTCTATTAGTTAGATATCCTAAGCTAAATTAATATAACCTTTAAGTACTATTCTAAGAAATAGAATAGAAAAGTAAATATACTATCTAAAAGAGAGTAAGATCTTTTATAAGATACTATAAATAAGTAAGTTAAATCTTACTACTTTTAACTCTTTATACTAGTAAAGGATAACTTATTAAAAATTACTTTAGTACTAGTAATAAGGGTATTAGTAAGGAAATTATTACTAGAGTTTAATAATTACTCCTTTAAGTCTATACTAGTATACGTCTACTTATTACTTAACCTAAATACCTTTCTAAAGCCTACCTCTAAACTAAATTTTAAGAACTTATAAGATACTATAGTAAAAAAAAATTCTATTTACTAAGTAGCTATAAAGGCGTTAAAGAATAGAGCTAAAAAATTTCCCCTTTACTTAAAACTTATAGTTTTTTTAGTAAAATATAAACTAAACTCTAAAAGAAAATTAACCTATTAGAAATATAAGTAGATACCTACTTTTAAGCCTTTATAAATAGGGCTTATCTTAAAGATATATAACTTTCTAATTACTAGTTATCTAAGAAGAAAAATTACTTATAAAATCTTAGCTAAAGATTTCTTTTAGCTAGGTATATTAAATAATATTAGAACCTTTCTCTAGAACTATAATATCTATAGTAGAATAAAACTATAGTATAAACTAAAAAGAGAATTTCTTTACTTACTACTACTACTAGACTAAGCCTAAAAGAAAATCTTTATAAACTTTATTATAGGCCTTCTAGAGAGTAATAACTATAAGTACTTTATAGTTATTACTAACTATTTTAGTAAAGATATAGTTTTAGCTTTCTTTTAAAAAATTAACGTAGAATATATTATAATTATATTTATTTAGAAAATAGTAGTCTATTACTAGTTATCTAATACTATTATATTAGATAAGAGATCTTAGTTTATAAGCAACTTCTAGGCTTACCTTAGTAAACAGCTAAGAATCTATAGAAAGTTATCTATTATTCTATACTTTTAAACTAATAGCTTTACTAAGAAGATAAACTTTATAGTAGAAAGCTATCTTAAAGCCTTTATAAATTAGAGTTAGAAAAATTAAGTAGAGTTATACCTAATAGCTTAGATTATAATTAAAGGATAGCTAGCTACTTTAACTAAGGTTAGCCTATTTTTTTTTTTTTATAGATATAATATTAATTTTACTTAGATAGATAGTAAGATAAACGTAGTAGATAGGTACTAAATATCTCTAAATTTTAAAAAAGTAGTAAAAGCTTTAGTCTAAAAGTTTAAAGAAATATTTAAGTTTATATAGAGTAATATAGTAAAAGCTTAGTAAGAATAAGAATAATAAGCTAATTAGTACTATTAGAAATCTCTAATCTTTAGAGTAGAAGATAAAGTTTAGCTATAGTATAAAGAATAGTTATCTAATAGACGCTTAAATAAGAAGCTAGATTAGAAAAATATAAAGTTTACTATTTAAAGAATTATTTTATTATATAATATAGAGTTAGATACTCTACTAGAAATCTATAATATATTTTATATAGATTAACTCTACTTTTATTTAAGTAACCTACTTTTTAGCTAAAGTACTAATAACTAGTAACTAGAATTAATTAAAGTAGATAAAGTACTAGAGTACTTAGTATAGGATATTATAGCTAAGTAGTATAAGAAAAGAGGCTATAAAAAGGTTTTAGAATACTTAGTTAAATAAAAAGGTTATTAAACCCCTACTTAAGAATTAGGGAAGAACTTTAGTAAAATAAAGGCCTTAAATAAATAGCTTAAAACTACTAAAAATCTAAAAAATAAAAAAGAAAAATTACTTTTAAACTTTAAAAAAGACCTCTTTAAATTTTTATTATAACTTAAACTCCTTATATAAAGAGAGTACTAAAGTTAGTAACTTAAAATATAGTACTACTCTAAGTAGAGAAAGGAAGGATAAGTAAAAAAAAAAATTTAAAAAAAGAATTTCTTTATAAAGAGAAAATATTTTAAAGCTTACTTAAATTAGTAGCCTAAGTTCTCTAGTAAAGTTTTACCTTAAAATATAGCTAAAGAATTTTAGAATATATTTTAAACGTAACTTTAGAGCTACTTAATAAAAGTTAAAAAAAGTAATTTATAAGAAGCTTATTTAAGATTTAGAATTTTAGAATCTTATTAAAATTTTAAGCTTATAAGTTAAGAAGTCTAAATAAGAATTATAAGAATAGTAGAAAAGATAAATTAGTAAGTAAAAATTTTAACCTAAAAAATAAGAATTTTAAGGATAGAACTTAGAAGGCGCCTATACGCGTATAAAATTTAGTATATAAAAAATAGATATAGATTAGTACTAGTATAGAAGCTTAGAAGTTAACTTAGAGAGAATAACTAAATTTTAGTTATTTTTAATAACCTTCTTTTTAGCTTTCTTAGAAGCTATATTATCCTCTTTAAAATTCTCTTTATTCTTTTTTAGATTTCTAAGACTAAAAAAAGATTTATAAAAGCTTATATATAAAATTATATTAGCCTTAAACTTAGTATCTTAGAGCTAATAAGTTAGCTTATTAATTTTCTTACTTAAATCTTTAAAGTTACTTAAAATAGTACTCTAAGAAAATATTAGCTAGTTTAAAAATTAAAAACCTTAAAAACTTACTATAAACTTTACTATATTATTACTATATTATTAAAGAACTTTAAGAATATTCTTTAGGATAGTAAAAGTTTTTAAAAACTTTAAACTAGAAGTACTAGTAGAGAAAGTAAAGTAATATATAAAAAGCTAGAAAAAATAAAAAATAAGCTTAGTAATATCTTTAACTTTTTTTTTAATAGTTTTAATAAGCTTCTTAACTCTAGTATAAAAATAATAGGTTTTAAAACTATTAGTATAGTTAAAAAAGATAACTTTCTAAATAGTATAAAAGAAGTAGTTATAGATAAGATCTTACTTATTTTTATCTAAGTACTTAGTAATAAAAAAGTACTTTTTATTAAACTTAGTATAATAAATATAAGCTTTAGTATACTTCTTATTTACTTAAAGCTAGTAAATATCTAGTTTATTTTAGTTAATAAAGAGAATATAGTTAAAGTATATCTTAGGGTCTTAAAGAATATAATTAATCTTTTTTACTATATTATTCTAAGTATAGGTAAGTTTAAAGGAAGTTTTATCTTTATTATAATAGGTAGAAAGTTATTATAAGCGTAAAAGTTTCTTATATAAGAAGACTTAAAAAAATTAATAAAAAAATATATATTAAAAAATTTAAAAATATTACTAGAATATTATTCTTATTAAAGGTCTTATTAAGTAGAAACTTAAGAGTAATTTTTAAAACTTACTTTTTTTTCTTTTTTTTAGAAGAAGCTAGAGTAAATAAAAAAATATTATACTTAAAGTTTTTAAATAAAGTAATAAAGCTATATAAAGCTTAAAGCTTTATAAGTAAAAAAAAAGTTCTAAATTCTTTAGCTATTATAATAGAACTTAAAAGATAGCTATACTTAAAAAGAAAAGCTAAGAATAAAGCGTAAATAAAGTATAGTATAGAAGTAAAGTAGTAAAAAAAAAAAATAAGTATAGTAATATTAAAAAGAAGGTTTAAAATAAAAGAGTAGGTATATTATTATTATCCTTCTTAAAATATAACCTATAATATAAGAAATAAAGAATACTTTAAATAAAGTAACGCTAGCTAAGTAATAAGTAATCTAAAAAAATACTAAAGAAGTATATTAAACTTAGATATTATACTCTAAAGTTAAGAGCTAACTTATAAAATCTTACTTTATAAAGCTAAGTAGTAACTAAAGATATAAAAGAACTAAATATAGCTAAGTCTAAAGTATAAAGAGAAATTAAAAAGGTTACTAGACGTTACTAATATAAGAGGTAAGCTTCTTTTAGTTAAGTAAATATAGTATAGAATAAACTTAGTTATAAAGAACCTACTTAAAGAAGTTAGAAAAGATTATAAAAAAAAAGTTTAAATACTTAAAAAGTTTTAGAAGTTACTCTAGCCTATAAGTAGGATATAGAAAATAATAAAATAATTAACCTTAAAAAATCTTATAGTCTATAAGAGTTATTTTTTTAAACTTTACTTTTTTTAAGAAAGAGAAGGGAGCTTATAATAAATAAAGCTCTAAATACTTAGTTAAAGAATTTTAAAGTTTAAAGCTCTAAAACTATCCTAACTAGCTTTAGCTTAGAACTCTTTTTCTTAGGATTTAGTACCTAAGATCTAGAACTAAGCTCCTTATTAAATTTATTTGTATTCTATTTAGCATCTTAGGTTTCTAGAACTCAGCCGCTTACATAAGCTACCTATTTATTAGTAAGCCTAGTAAGTTTATTAATAAATAATTAAGCTAAGTAATTAGAGTTTAAGTATTTATTTTAATTATAAAGTATACTTTATAGAGCTAGACGTAAAACTTTTTTAAAGCCTAAAAAATAACTCTATATTCTAATTTAATAAAATATTATTTTAATTTAGCTTTTAACTATAGAGTACTCTTAAAGTAAATTAAGTATTTTTAACTATTTTATTTAATTTACTCTAAAACTACCTTACCTCTTTTAGTAAAGGTATTTATACTTAAAAAAATTAAAAGTTTAAAAGTATAGTTAAAAAAGGCTAGTACTAATACTATTATAATTTTATATTTTAAAATTTTTATAACTTAACTCTATAACTTTTTTTATTTTTATTCTATATTTTTTTATAGTAATATAAAGAGTAAACGCGCTATAATAGTAAAGTATTTAACCTAGATATAATAGTATATATAAATACTAATAAATATTTTTACTTTCTTAATATTTTTATATTTTAGTTATTTAATAATTTTTATTACTTTCCTTAATTCTAAATATTTACTATTAGTATTAACTTTATAGCTAATAATAATAAGACTTTTTATTTTTTAGTAGTACTTTTTTACTAAAACTATTATATTTATTTTTTTAATATTAGCTAGGATTTAGTCTAACTACTAGATATACTTAAAGATATATTACTTAATACTTAAAAAAGTCTTTTTATTATTATAGGTTATCTTAGAGCTTTTAGCTACTATATTATTAATAAAAAGTATATAGTTATATAGAAAGTATTATAAGAGAATCTTTATAATAATATAAAAAAAGGCTATAACTAAGTTTATTACTCTTTAAACTATAGTATAGTAATAAACTAGTTTAACTAGTATATAAAACGTAGTAATATCTTAACTTAATAGGTAGAATATAATTTAGTTATACTTAAAAAAGAAGTCTATTAGTATAATAATTTTATATCTTATATATTACTTAAAGAAGTTATTTACTAATAGTAAAGGTTTATATCTTAAATAATAACTATATTAATTCTTTATATATTATTAATTAACTTTAGATCTTTATCTTTCTTAAGAACTAGAAACTAATAGTTATAGTACTAACTATTATATAGTTTTAATATTTCTTACTTAATATGTTTATTAATTATTAAGATATACTTATTTTCTAGTTTCTTTAGTAGATAAAAAAAGTTAACTTACTATACTTTATACTTTATAGTTTTAATTTTATATAGAGAGCTAATATTAAAATATATATATCTAGATTCTATTTATATAAAAGTAATTATAGCCTCTCTATTAAATAGTATCTTTATTATAAGGTATACTTTTTATAGTAAAAGTTATAGTCTAAAGTTTTATTAAAATAATTATTTCTAAATAAGCTTAGTACTTTAAGAAAAGGGTATATATTTTCTTTTAAAAAAGTAGTTAAATAGTCTAATATTAAAAGGCTTAAGGCTGTTATAAAGTATCTAGTTTTAAATAGTAATATTTTACTATTTTAGATTACTAAACTTTATAAGTTTTTTAGTTTATAGTATATTAATAAGTTATACTTTCTTAGCTACTATTTTATAAAAAGTATTAACTTATAGTTTTTTAGCTACTATTTTTATAGCTTACTTTTTATATACTTAGTAACTAAGCTTAGTTATAATTAGTTTTTAAAGTATATCTAAGCTAAATACTTTTTCTAGTTTTTTATTTATACTAACTTTAAATTTTAAAGTATACTACTTACTAACTTACTAGTAATTTTTATTAATAAATATAAAGTTAAAGTTACTAAAGCTTTAGAGTCTATTTAGTAGTAGAACTAGTTAGTATAAAGTATAAATACTTAAAAGTATTACTTAGTACTAGAAAGACTATATAGTTATAATATTATATAATAGTTTTTATAATTATACTAGGTTTACTATATACTTAAGTAGATAGTCCTTTTTAGTAGGGCTACCTACTAGATATTTAAAGTCTTTAGTTTTATTATAAAACTCTTATTATTTATTAATAGAAAGTTTAATATAATAAAAACTAGGCTATACTAGCTATTTAATAAAAAGATATAATACTAGATATAGCTATACGCGTTATACTATATAAATAGTTAGACTAATATATACTAAAGCCTACTAAGGATAATACTCCTTTAAAGGTTATAAATAATATAAAAATTTATATATATAGTTAGTCTTTTAATAGTAATAAAAATATTCTATATAGTTTTAATAAATATATTTTATAATTTATTTACTAAAAATATACTACTAGTTCTACTACTATTATTAGCTTAGAAAATATATAGTATCTTTAGTATATTAGTAGTTAATAGTTATATAATATTTATTATTACTTTAGTATTAATTAAGTACTTTACTTAATACTTATTATAAGTAATATTTACTTATACTATTAGAAGGTCTAACTATATTATACCTTTATTAGCTACTTTTATTATTATATTTATAAACTCTACTAAAGCTTTATTTTAATTCTTAGTAAAAATATCCTTATAGCTTATTACTAGATATTTTAACTATATAAGAAAGACTTTTAGTTATAGAGTATTAATAAAAAAAAATTATATATTCTAATTTAGCTTAGCGCTAGTTAATAGTATTTAATTAAAATTTAAATAAGTTTACTTTACTAAATTTTAATTAGTTAATAAGTCTAGCTTAAGCTTAGCTAAAAAATTTACTATAATCTTATAAATATTTACTTTAGGTTAAGATAGTTATAAATATTTACTACTTTTATTATTTTTTACTTTTTATATTACTTATAGTATATAATCTTATATAGCTAGAAACTATATAAGGTTTATAATATAGATAAGATAAACTTTTTAGTTTATAATAGCTATTATAACTAATTTAAGCGTTATAGATTTTATTAATTTAGTAAGGTTATTAAATTTAACTTTTTTTAATAATCTAAAGCTTTGTATACTAGGTAAGGGATAAATAATATTAAAAAGTATATTATAAAAGCGTACTTTCTAAGGTACTTTAAGTATATTATTTATACTATTAAGTAGATACTAACTATTTAGTAAGTTTTTAAAATTTTTAGCTTAATCTAGTATTAGTTTTAAAGTTAATTTACTAACTATTTAGCTTTTAGCCTTACTCTTTTTAATCTTTTATTATACTTTCTCTACTACCTTATTAGTAATCTTTATCTTTAATAGCTTACTTTATTTTCTAACCCTTCTACCTACTATAGTATATATACTAGTAGAAATAATATTAAGCTAATTAACTTTATTAGTAAGAGTAAAGGCCTTAATTATATTATTTAGCTTTAATACTATATAGTACTACTAGCTAGCTTATAGCTGGCTTGTTGTAGTAACTCTATAATAGACTTAGAGTATAATAGGACGTATACTAAACTCTATTAATTCTATATTTAACTCTAGTTAGTATTAGATACTATAGGTAAACTAAGAGCCTAAGGTAGAAAATACTATCTAGGGGATCTAGTCTAAAGGTAGTTAGTACTAGGTTAATAAATATAATTATAAGCCTTATTTAAGGGGTAGGTACTTATAATAAGTAGTTAAAGTATAAAAATAGGTATTAAAGGTTTTATTAGAGTAAATATATATATAGATTCTTAAATATTCTATGCGTGTCGTTATAGGCGATAGGTATAAATAGTAAATATAGACACTATTAATAATAGTTACTTCTATTATAAATAGAGTTTAAAGTTTATTAATATCTATAGGTTAATAAGACGTTATCTTAATAGTATTTTAAAAGTAATATAAAGGTTTTTTAAAAGTACTAAATATATACTTAAGTAGCTATTAAGTAAAATTTATATCTTTTACTTACTAATAGGCTTCTTTTTTCTTACTTCTTTTATTAAATACTTTAAACTCTCTATTAAAACTACTATTAAAACTACCTCTTTTATTAAAAACTTTATTAAACTTATTAAACTTTCTTTTAATATTAATATAGTTTAAGTTATTATAAGGTAGCTTAATAACTAAAGAGTAGCCTAGTTACTAAACTTAGTATATATATATATATACTTAAATAGTTACTAAGTTAAGTAGATAGTTAAGTAGAATTTATATTATTAGATTAGATTTATAAAGAAAGTAGGATTTCTTTATTATTCTTAAAGAATAGTTACTATAGAGGCTCTACTTTAAGTAAATAACCTAATAAAAGTCTATACTTTACTTATTACTAATAAGCTCTAGAGCTATAGACTATAAATATAACTAAAGCTAAGCTATAGATAGAATTAAAAGAGGTAGCTATATATTATCTATTATTAAATTAAGTTAAAAAAAACTATTATTTTAGTAAATAAGAATACTACTAAGAACTTATAATATTAAAAATTAGGTAAATTTTTACTACTTAGCGTAGTAGTAGTAGGTATATAATACTATTAAATAAGCTTATTATAGTTAAAAAGATATCTTTAAAATAAAGAGATAAAGAGAGTAAGTAATAGAGTAAAAGAAGAATAGTTATAATAATAGTACTTATTTAAAAATTAACTAAGGGAAGAATAGTAATACTAAAACTAAGTATTATTAGTAGCTTTAGGTATAGGATAGTAATATTAAAAGTAAATACTATTATTAGGTAGACCTAAGGGGCTAGTAATACTAAGACTAAATATTATTACTTCTACTATTATACCCCTAAAAAATTAATTACTAAATACTATTTATTAAATAAAAAACTAGTAAGTTAATAGGAAAAAAAAAGGCGTTAATATTATTATATAAGCTTAACCCTATATTGTTAAACTCTGTTAGGTAAAGCCTCTATACCTAAGAGATAGCCCTTCTAGGTAAGTAGTAGATATATAAGACAAAGGTACACTTATATTATTTAGCTTAAAAAACTAAGACTAGAATTACTTTAAGTTAGAAAAGGATTTAGTAAATAAGCTAAAAGTTTTTATAGCTACTAAGGTTTAAGTAGTTATAATATTTTACTTTAATACTTTAGAGATATTTATAAAAGTATTTTTTTATAAAATAGGCTTAAGTAGCTAGGTAAACTTCTTTAGCCTTATTATAGTAGCTTAGTTCTAGTTAAAGTTATAGTTTATAATATTAAAAAATTCTTTAAGCTTATTTTAAATCTACTATAGTTATAGGCCTTAAAGTAAATATTTATTAAAGGACTTAAGTAAATAGCTATAAGGGCTATACTAATACTCTAAATATATTTTAGCGTCTTTATTTTCTATAATCTAGTAGTACTAGCTATACTTAGTTAAGTTTAAAAAGTTTATATAGTTTTACTATTAGTATCCTTTTTTAAAGTAGATATAGTAGTAACTATCTATTATAGTATTAGTTCTAATATAATAAGTACTTAAGTTAAAATTAACTACTTACTTTTACTAGCTAATATATAACTTATTATTTTTATAGTTTATAGGTAACTTCTAAATACTATATATTTTAATAAAGTATAAAAGATTAGCTAGTTTATAAAAAAGAAGCTTAAGCGTAAGTATATAAAAGAAAGCTTTAATTTAGCTAACTATTAACTTTTTTTTAAACTAAGTTATAAGATTTTCTATTATAAAGTTTATATTATTTAAAAAAGGCTTTTTTACTAGCTTCTTATTTTAATACCTATTTATTTCTTTTAAGATAGCTTTAATATTAACTTAAAAATAAGTATAGTTTTATTAAATAATATACTAAGCTTATACTATAAACTAATAAATATACTTAAGATTTAGAAATTAGATCTTCTCTTCTTTTTAGTAATAACTATAAATAAAATAATAAATTTTCTTTATATTATATAAGGCTAAATTCTTTAGTATTAGGCTACTAAGTATATTATATAATATAGCTTACTTATTACTTTTAGATAAGTTATAAAAGAAGTAATAACTTTTCTCCTTTATAGCTACTTTTTTATTCTTAATATAAGCCTTTATATATAAGAGGAATAATATATAGTATTTAGTAAGTAGTAGAGGATCCTTAGTAGTATTAAAAATATATATATTAAAAAAGATTTAGGTATTTATATAGTATACTATATTAGTTTTATACTAAAAGTTTTTTATACTCTTTTAAAGTACTTTTTAAGTATAATTTTTAAATCTAAAAATTTTTTTAATTTATTACTTAACTAATAGCTAGTACTATTTAAGAAGAATATTAACTTACTAAGTTTTATTATACTTAGTATTTTTAGCCTAATAGTTATAGTCCTTTAACTACTTAGTTACTTTATTACTATTAAAGAAAGTTATACTACTAGTAATATATATTAAAATAAATTACTTTATATTTTTAGTAAGAGTATTAAATATAATACTTTTAGATTCTTTAAATAAGGTAATTATAATAAGTATATAAATAGTTAGAGTATTTAAATATACTAAAGTATAAAGGCTAAATATAAAGAATAAGTAATATATATATCTAAGATATCTTAGTAAGAGCTTTTAGACAAATAACTAACTTATAGTAAGTATTTAACTTAATAATAAACTTAATACTAAATAACTAGTTTCTTAATAACTTTCTTTAGTATATATTACTATAAAGTATTTACTATCTCTTTACTACTCTTTTTTAGTTAAACGTTTTAGACTAGCTAGTATTAACTTTTATAGCTTACTATTTTTTTTTTTATTTTACTATAGCTTTTTTAGTCTAGCTCTTCTTTTAAGTTTAATAAGAAGTAATTCTTAGTAATCTTTAAGGTCTCCTAGTCTAGCTATATAATAGGTCTCTTATTCTAGCTAGATTCTCTATATATAATAATAATTCTTTATAGGCTTAGCATTTACTTATAGATAATAAATAATAGATAATATAGATAATATAGATAATAATTCTTTATAGACTTAGCTTTTACTTATAGATAATAGGTACTCTATACTAAGTAGTATCTAACTATACTATTATTATAAATCCTTACTCTACTAGGTATTTACTACTAAGTATTAGTAAACTATTAAGCCCCTTAAGTATTACTAATTTATATTAGTAGTAAAGTATAAAGAATTTAATTAACTTATAGCTAGTAGAGTACTTAAATACTATTATAATAAGAGTAAAGATTAATAGCTAAGGAGGAAAAAATTATATATTACTTATTCTATAAGTATATTATCTAGTAGTTCTTAGGCAGCTTGCCTATATAGGCAAGCTGCCTCTCTATATAGTACTAACTACCTAATTAGCGATTACATCGCCTACGGCACATTAAGACTTTTAATAGCCTAATATATATAACTAACTATAACTACTTTAACTTAGTACTTAATAAAAACCTTAAAACATTAGCTCTAATATAGTCTAAATTATATTAAATAATACTATTTTAAAGTAATCTATTAAGTCTAATTTATAGTAGGCTATATATTAATTAAATTAATTTTTATATATAAAGATCGCGAGTTATAGACGCGTTAGAAAAACTATAGTTAATATTAGCCTTTATAAAGCTTATACTAGTATTCTATTTTTAAATATAGTAAAAGTATAAGCTATAGTATATAGTAACTAGCTTAATAGTATTTAGATAGTATATATAAATTAGCTTATAAAGCTTAACTATACTAGGCTAAATTAATATAAAATAAAATAAAATAGTATATAAGAAGTTTATTTAAGTTAAAAATAAATTAAAGTATAAAGCTATAAAGGGTAGGAGTAGAAATAAAATAAAAATATATAAATAAGTAAAAGTAAAAAAAATATATAAAAGTTAGTTCTAGTTTATACTAAATTAGTTTAAATTAAAATATAAAACTTTATAGTAGATTATAGGATAGGAACTTATAAGAAGTTATAGTATTATAAAAAGTAAAAGTTTTAAAGTTATTATATAAAGTTATATTAAGTATACTAAACTTAAGTTATATTAAAGCTAGTTACTAAAAGCTAACTAATTATAATATACTAATAAATTCTACTTTACTAAGATATTTTATAAGTAATAGTTTTTACTTATTTAAAATTTAAATAGCTTAAATTATTTTAAATTAAACTAACTTAAACTACTATAAGATTTTCTACTTTAAAATAATATTTAAAATAAGTATTAGGTCTAGAAAGAGATAATATAAAAGTTATTAGCTTAAACTACTTAATATTATACTAATCTAGAATAGTTTATTAAGAATTATATAATACCTTATCTATATAGAGGAATTATAGCTATTTTAAAGGCTAGTAATTTATCTATTATTAAATATATCTATTACTTACTCTATACTATCTTATTACTAGTTAGAATTCTTACACTAGCCTAATACTTTTTTAATAGTAATTTATTTCTTATTAAATTTAAGGTTTATAAATAAACTTTAATTCTAACTTAGCTATAAAAAATATTAAAGTAATAGGCCTCTATTCTAGATTTAAATAACTACTAAGAACTAATTTATAAAAATTATAATAATAAAGTAGCCTAATACCTTTTATTATATAATTTATTTCTAGCTAGATACTATTATTAAAATAAAGTTTAATTTTAGATTAGTATAAATTATAGTAAGCTATTAGGTTTAAATTTTAAAAATAATTAAAACCTTATTTAGTAGTTAGTAGAAATTAAATTTAATCTTTTATTAAAATTTAGTTTTTAATTTATATCTCTATAACTATACTAGTTATAATAAAACTAAATAGTACATTTTAAAGAGCTTTATTTTCCTTATAAAACTAATATGGTCGGCGTTCGTCGCTAGGGAGTTACGTCCCTAGTATAGAGAGGCGTTAACTATATACTTTTTTATCTAAATCCTAAATTTATATTAATTTTATAGTCCCTTTAGAGGACCTATTATATATTATTATAATAATAACTAATAAGTAAGTATATTTCTTAAGTATTTTTAATATATAATTTATAAACTTTTTTACTTTAATTTAAATTTAACTATAAACTTATTACGTTTAACGTATTCTACTATCGAGCCGGCTACTCTATTAAGCCGGCTACTTTTTCTTAGTATCGTAAACACTACGTACGAAAGGCAATATATTAATAATATATAACTAATTTATCTTAGTAAAAAGGTAATATTAATCTTATACTTTAGGCCTATAACTTAGGCTAGTTTAAGAGCGTATAACGCGCTATAGCGGCTTTTAATATATAATACTAGTAGCTCTCTAATTAGCTTTATAAAATTATATTTTAACTTAAAATATATCTTAATTACTAAAAGCTTATAGTAACTAAAGAGTAGATAATTATATAATATATCCTTAACCTTAATTTGCGAGGATTTACGCTCTAGCTGTATAAAGTAATAAATATAGTAGATAAAATACTAGCTATATAAAGTAAGATACTTATAAGTAGAAATTAGCCTAAGTAGTTTATAGCTTATATAAAGGAGCTTAAAATAGCTTTTAATTAAATAAAGAACTACTAGAGGATATTCTAAAAAGATCTATAAGTTATAAATATATAGTTTAAGCTTATATAAAAGACAATTAAGAAGTATAGTATTTATAATAATAATATCTATAACTTTAATAAGATAGGCTTCTAGATAGGTATAATTAGGTTAATAAAAGTAGTTATAGGCTTAGAGCGTTATATAAGGCCTACTCTTACGTAGCTAAGTAATAAAGAATAAGTTATAGTTATCTAGAGTATCTATACTATTAGGTATATAACTTTACTATTTATTATCTATAAAAGACGCGTCTATATCTTTATATAGTATAAGAAAGCTTCTATACTATATAACTAAAAGCTTTTAGTTTCTAAGAATAGCTAAATAAATAATACGCTTAGTCTTAAGTAGTTAAAGTACTTTAATAAGTATATAAAGACGCGTTAGGTAGGGTTGTATAGGCTACTTATCCTTAATAGCTATAAAAGCTACCTTAACTAAAAGTTTAAAGATTACTACTTTATATAAAAGATCTTTATACTCTATATACTTATATATTTATTATATATCCTTTAGCTACTTAATATAGTATACTTTTTACTACTAAAGCTAAAGTACTTGTAGTATGTATAAGACTTAGTATATAAATATATCTACTATATTAATAAAAAAGACTTCCTTCTAGCCTTTAAACACGCGTTTTCTAACGTATTTACGTATAATAACTATAAAAAGGCCTTTTAGGCATCTAGGCTAGTCCTTATTAATATATAGGTAGTTCTTAATTATCTTAATATATAATTATATACCCTACTAGAAGTACTCCTACTAGAAATACTCTAGTAATTAAAGATACTAAGTAATATATATAAATTTAGATTATAATTAAAGCTAGTAAAAGAAAACTTTATATAATTACTAATAACTACTTAAAAAGGCTTTTTAAAGCTTATAAAAGGAGCTAAAAAGATATTATATAAAAATATACTTATAAAGGCTCGCGTACGAGAGCTTAAAGAGTAATTAGTAAAAGTAACTAAGTATAAAAAGTATAAAAAAAAGTAGATTTAAACTAATAAGACTATAGAGTATAGTATAAGAGTATTATACGTAGCTTCTAAAGCGTAGGTAGTATCTTAGTTATCTAAAAAGGCTTATAGTAGCTATTATAATAAATAGGCCCTACTAGGTTAACGGCGCTGTAGGAACTATAAGAAGACTAAGTATAATACTTATACATACTAAAAGGATAAAAAAGAAAAAGGAGAATCTAATATAAGTATATTATATATAGAATCTCTAAGTAGTTATAAATAAATTTACTTTTTATACGTAGTGTTTGTAATACTAAGAAAAAGTAGCCAGCTCGATAGAGTAGCCAGCTTAATGGTAGAATACGTTATACTTACTTTTATAATATATATATAAGCTTACTATCTTTTACTAAATTATATTTATTATATTAACTTTTTACGCAACTTTAATTTTTTAGTAGATATAAATAGTATTAAATACTAAATAAATTTATACTTTATAATAACTTACTTATATATACTTAGTAAAGTCTTTCTTAATAACTTTAAAAGCTTTAGTAAGATCTTTTAATAACTTTTTAAAACTTTATAACTAAGAATTAAACTTAAATTATTTACTATTAATAAAAAACTAGCTAATAAAGTAAACTTTAATAATATTTTTTAAAGTTAAGTATACTTATTACTAACTACTAGCTTTAATAATAATCTTAATTTAATAAATACTATTTTAGTTTATAACTTTTTTAGTTTACTTTTATAGTACTCTATCTTTAGCTATAGCTTTAAGCTTTAAAATTAATTTCTAATTATTATTTTTAAAAGCTACTATTATATTATTACTAATATTATAAATAGGTAGCTTTAGAAAATTAACTTTATTATTAATTATATTAAAGTAGATCTACTAGCTACTTTAGAGTATATTAAATAGCTTTATTAATAGTAATAGGTACTATATAGTAAGTATAACCTATTTATATAAAATAATAAAATAATAAGAATAATAGTAATATATACTTATTACTATATAATAATAATAAAGTATAATAACTAGAGCTTATATATAAGGTAAAATATATATATAAAAAAAAAGAGAGAGAGAAAAAGTAAATAAAAAAAAAAGTAAAAATATAGCTTACTAACTAGTATCTAAGTATTTTTTCTTTTAACTTAAAATTTAGGTATTAAAGTAAATAGTAAATATTAAAATAAATAATAATTAACTTTACTAAATTTAAAAGGATATAATAATATTATAAAGTATTAAGCTTACTTAGCAAGCTTACTTAATTATATAATTATATAAATATTATAATTTATTAATATTTAAATACCTTTTTATTAATATAGTAGTAAGGGCTACTTATTTTTATATATAATTTAGTAATACCTATCTATTTTAGTCTTAGAAAAAAAAAAAAAAACTAATATTTTAGATTTATTGCTTACTAAGTAGGCTAGAACAGAAAAACTATTTAGATAAAAATTAAATTAGGAAATTTAATTACCTAATTAGGCCTAAGGTTTAGCCTTAGGTTTTTTAAGCTAGTAGGGGCGCTAAGTATTTTTATTATTAAAATTTACTACGTTTGTTCCTTACTCTGTAAATAATATAATTAAAGTAGATACTAGTATACTTAATAATAGTTTAAGTAAATAGCGCTTATTAATATATATATAGAAGCTTATAAGTACTACTTAAATATCCTTTACTATATAAGCCCTTCTTTAAGATTAGAATTAAGCCTTATCTAGTTAAAATAAAGAAGTTAAAGTTTAATAATTAGTAAGATTATAAGTACTAAAGTAAGGTAAGGGAATTATTTTTAGTTTTAAAGACTTTAAAAAGGTAAAAGTAAAGCGCGCTGTAAAAGATAAAGCTGCGGCAGCTAAAGGCAAAGGAAAACGCGGTCGGCCCCGCAAGAATCCTGCACCAGAGACAGAGGCTGAGGCAGAGACAGAGGTGAACTCGCCATTATTAAGGAGCAAAAAGGTGCGGATGAGCGAGTTACCAAGGCCAGTTATGGGCCCAGCACCTTATAGAACACATTGTCTGCAAAAAGGACAATTCCACTTCTGTTGTTAGCCTCTGCGCGTTCCTCTAGGGTACTGGCGGTGTCCCAAGCTCTTCGATCAAGGTCCTTCTCTAAGATCTACTAGACCACAGTTGCGGAAAGTACGGTAGCGTTCCAGTATTCTTCCCCAGCGGTAATAACGATAACGACCACGGTATCCTTACGGTTAACGAAGTTGGTAACACGGGGGGTTGCGATGGACTTTGCTAAGCGGCGAGAAAGAAGATCTGCCGATGTAGCTTGGAGATGTACTAGGCTGTGGGGATGCATCATGTTAAAGGGTAGTGTTGATCGTTGTTGTATGATGAATCAATTGTCTTGGTATCTCGCAGCAACTGGATGAAGTGCTTGTAATCGAATGATGCTCTAATGGTCGACCGGCACTCTATCTTCTTGCTGGAAGTCACGATCTTATGAATTGAGTTTGCTTTGTCTCGCATGCGATCAGATCATGGTATAAGATTTCAAGGCACCGATATCAGCACGTGCGATCGAATTGTCTGCAAGCCTTCAGCTTCTTACAATAACTGTTAGGCGGCGCTACGCATGTAGAAGAATCCTACGGGTATCGGAAACAAACATTACAGCACAGATATCCAGCTCCCAACCAAAAGATCAAGTCTTGATCAACCTCAACCACCCCCTCTCATCCTTGGCCAGCACCACCATCATCTCATCACCGAATTTCTCCCACCGATGTGCCGTCTCCACCCCGCTGACCCGTAAGGTATCCGCTGCGTCCTCGGGACCATGCGCGAGCAAGCCAATATTCGACGATTTGAGCACCGGCAGTTTGTTGAGCAAGATAGTGATGAACAGCAATATCGCCGCAGCCACAGCTTCCAGTAACGGCAGCGCCAGCCATCCCCAGCGCACGTGATAGAACGCCGTGTTCGCGAACAGCTGTCCGCCCGTCGTATCAGCGTTTTGGTTTTGCGTGGACTGCTGGACCTGGTTCGTGACCGCGGTGGCGATGTTCTGCACCAATTCACTAATGTTGGCGCTCACCATGAACCTGGCCGTACCAATAGCATCAGGCACATATGTTTCAGCAGCTCCAACCTGTTGGTGATTCGTGGCCGCCCAGACTATGGGATGCAGTTGAGCGGGTGGCTCATTTGGAGTCAGGAATTGTGGCCACTTGGTGTCCAGAAGGCCGAAGAGCGTGACGAAATTGGACCGGTAGAAGTTAGTAGAGTACGAAGTTTGCGGGATTTGGTTCGAATCGCCGGACTTGAAATTGTCATACTCGCCCACTGTGGTGAACTTGTATATGCCTGTTGTGATCGAATTGTCGGTATCGTCGTATAGCAGCGGCGCCGTCGTTACTTCATCTGAACCAGAGACGCTGGCGGTGGACCCATTGCCAGACAGCTTTGTGTAGTTTTGCTGGCACCAATAGAAGTGCGTCAGTGTCACTTCCGTGTCTGGCACTACGAGTGGCAGGGTCTCGAGGAAGTCAGGGCCTGTGACATTACCAACGACTCTAATGGTAAGCAGGCGAGCGGCATCCGGAGTTTTGTAGAGGTAGTTTTCGTCATCGAATTGGAAATTGTCAACGATGGAACGGAAATTCTCGTAGACATGATTATCGGTAGATGAGCCGAAGTTGATTGTCAGATCACGGGAGATTGTCTCATCTGCTAGTGTGTAATTGCAACTAACCCAATGAGCCGATTGACCGTCCACGGTCGCGGAGTGCTGGTAGCAATTTCGCTGAGTGCTATTGGTGATGTTCGTGAAGTTACTGCACAGACCGAGCATTGTGATGTTTTGAAACTCGCAGCGATTGCCGGGCGATGGGCAGTTGATATCTGGCTGAAAAGCGGTGCTAGTCAACTGCTTCAAAAAATCAACCTCTTGTGCGAGGAGTGCATTTCCGTTCGCTACAAACGTGTAGCGTTAGTAGAAGAAGCCGAGTTGCTTTTGAGTACTTACGATGTGCATTATTCTGAGTATCCGTCGCCTCCCTAGCATCTACCGCGCGCGAATCATAGTTTAGGTTAGACGTAATCTTTGCAGATCCGTTCATATTGTGCAGCTGAATCTCGTGCTGTTGCGTCTCCAGTATATTTTGGATGAATGGGTCGATAGCGAATGCGACGAGCGTTACGATTGCAAATAGCGCAATCATGAAATCGGGGCCCCGTCTGAGCAGACTCGTCCGTGTCTTCAAGAACATCATTGTTGAATCCCATGGACTAGCTCGACTGACCCCATCGTATACATCAAGATGACTTAGATGATTCGGTTTCAGGAAATGCATCCATTTCAGCTGTGATACGCAGGATCCCACCACGAGTGTCAGACCTAGTTTTCCTATGGTAGAAAGTACGGCAAGCAGCGCGGCAGGCTGGATGTTGTCATGCCAGTCATTGATCGGTCGGTTGTCCAGCACTGCGAGGACAGCAATGGTCGTGAACATGCAAACTAGGAGGAGAGCAGCGCCGCCGACTTCCCACCACCACCATGATGTTGATATGGCTGGGTGGCCTCTCCTATCGTGCGAGGTTCGCGGAGTCTGCGTGCTTGTCGACGTCGGAGGCATAGTCTGCGGCAGCGGCTCTTGCTGTGGTGCACCGCCCGTCGCCGCACTTCGTTCAGTTGGCTCCCCGTGTGCTGCGTCGGCCTGCATAGAAGCGTGGGAACTGGCGTGGTTGTGGCTTTCTATGTGCGTCGGCACGCTCTTGTCTCAACTGCGGACTGAACGTACTAGTTTCGCGCGCACGCCCACGAAGCACGTCGAGTACTTATACTTCGTTGGCAACCTGATACAGCAGCATGCACCGCAATACGACGAAGTCGAATCAACGTTTACTGTGCACAGCCGTTTGGTTGCCAAACCTCGCATTTCGGACCTTATATTACACGTCACGGCCTTTCGTCCCCAAAGCATCGAGTACGCCGACCCGTGAATCCAACCAAGACAAGCTCTGCTATGTTTGCAAGGATCTTTCGACTGATCCTTGCAAATTGCTTGTTTTGCGCCCTTGCCGTGTCACCTTGCATGGGACATGCATGCTGTTGGGGGCCGTGATACCAGTGGCCCGGTCCCGCCCCCAACTCCACGCCTGCTTCTCCGCTGGTATCTAGCTCGAAGGAATATCACGCTGGCTCGTTCCAAGGTTACCGGAAACACAGATATCGAATACGAAGTGAGATATTATCTGGATCTAATCGAACTGTCCCTTGAAGCATCCTATATTACAAATGTATATGCTTACATCTACATTGACGCTGCTATCGTAAGTGTACTTACCTGAGCTATTGCTTACTACGCTGTTACAACGGGGCGGTTGACTGCTACTCTTAATTATAGAGTAATGAATATAATCAGCGAAATCGCATGCAGCAACAGGAGCCAGACTCATCCGCATAGCCAATTCAGGGAAGGCGTCGCAGGCATCGATGTGAACCTCGGTTTGTAAGGCGGAATGTAGAGAGATTATGTCGCTGCTGGATCGATCTGTGTGTACAGAGCAGACGATAAAGGTATGCGGAAAGGCGCCATATGTAACTAGCATGCACTGCGTTCCAATGGGTAAAGCACTTTTGTGAAGTCCTGGGCTCAAATAAACCGAGTGCAGGAGGCAGAGACCAATTACAGCCAGCGCTATTGGCAAAAGTTTCTTATTTGGCTTTGCATTGGCCTGCACAAGTCGAAAGGTGAAAGCGTATTGGTAGCTGGGTGGAATGGTAGTAGGGCTACGGTAGAGTACAAAATGATCCGTAACAACGGGCTAATAACCAATGTGTATTGATCACAAATGAAGGTTGACACGATCACCATAAGTGTTGATTTATAGAATGACACAATACATTAATAAAATAATTACTAACCTAATGTTAGTCTTGTCTCATGGAACCCCTCAATCCGGTAGAGTCTCACACATGAGACTTCCTGAGATCTCATGGAAGATCATGTGGTTTGAAGCTGTGCACAATGACGTGAAGTTTCATCGAAGGTCCTGCATAAATAGGTGCGCCCCCGCCCGGACATGCCGGGTCGTAACAGCTTCATACTTCAATCCGGAAGATCATTAGTCTAAGGACAAGGTTAGGACCGCTCGAGACCTGATCTCGAACCGTAGCAAAACCATACACGGCCTGTCTACGAAACTACACCAATAATGAGACCAAAATACCGGGGGAACAAAGGTCAGTCCTCTACCCGATCTATACGAAATCCAGCGGCCCGGCATCGCGGCGACCATTGCGACGGAGCGGATCGTAAGAAGGCCACTAGCTCCTCTTTCAGCTTCCTGGAAGACCCGCTCAACAATAGATATCAACTCACTGAGGTCTTCGACGAAGAAGAGCCAGGAATTTCGGAGCATCTCGAAAATCCTAAGGATCGAAGACCTCCAGGGGAAGATCCAGGGATATTCCGAGCTCCTGACAGCTGCCTTGACCAGCCGTCTGCATCTACAGATAAGTCAGGGACGTTACACGTTCTAAATACACATCTCCGACCTCATGGGAGTTATCAGCCAATTAACAATGGCGCGGCAGGCTCTCTATAGACATCCTAAAAGTTGCAAAGACGATAATTTTCCTTTCGTCTCCGGTCGCACGTCATGCGCAAATAACCAACCACTAAAACAGAGGAGTCGCATTCCCCAGCTAACTCCCAGGCCTAACCAGAGGGAGAACCAGGCGCAACCCACTCCTGGACTGAATATGGGGAAATCCATGGTCGATCGGCTGTGCGCCCGCCTCATCGACCTCGTTGAAGCCGACATATCGCTGGAGCTTATTCATGCAATACAGGATCTGCTAGACGATTACCAAAATCGCACTGGTTCCGCTGCTGCTCCAGAGATATTACGGCAACTTCCCGATCAGTTCGATCCGTCAAAGATGTTTCCAACGTCGAATAGCTACGAGAAACCGTCCCTGGGATCTACCACGAATGCTCCCACCCGAAAACAAGTAGAGACGTGGAAGTTAGATCTGGAACCTATCTTCATGTCGGCACAGATCACTACGGATAACGCAGCAAGGGTCCATTGGATACTCGAAACAATCAGGTACCCAGTCTATCGTGATATCGTTTTTCGAGATAAGACTCTCACGACCTGGGAGTTAATTAAGGCGCGTATTGCAGACCTGACTCAGAATCCGACGCTGACAAGTATACCCAATACTTGAAGTTCTACGGAGTCACGTGGCGAGGGGAGGACAATTTTGATACCCTTCACAACGACGTGACGCAGCAGGAAGGCCTCCTGGAGACTCCTTTGCTCACGTCTCTCCCTAATGTCACTCCTAAATTAGATTAGTGGCGGAAGGATCATGAGCAGAAGATTTCCTTCTTCTGGCCAAGAGCGCCTGCTCACGTCCAAGTGGAGGCACAACCTTTAGTGCATTAACAAAATGGTCCGACTTCGAGACTGCGATACGCAACGCCGAGCACGTAGCAGCAAAGGAGACGAAGCCGTCTCGCAGCCTACCAGGCGACGATTCAGAACAGAGACAAGTGAAGCGATCAGCGTCAAGTACTAAAGTCAACAAACTGCTGCTCGGAATGCGGTCAGCGTCTGGGTATGGGTGCATGGCTGTCTGCAATCATGGACGATCTCTGCGTTCAGTAGCGAGTAGAACGATAGCGCCATCAGGCTGAACCGGAATTGTATGGCATCTAACGTTCTTGGCACGGACGGAGACAGGATGTGGCTCCTGTAGCAGCGGCTTCTTGGATATGCTGGAAGAAATTGATGTTTTATCATAGAACGGTTTGGTAGATTTTGAACACGCAGAGTGGGCGATACATGATCTAGGTATGCTCTATAGGACCTACGGCAAGCTAAGCGCTGTGCTCAGATATCACAAAATGGAAGAAGAGGGACACAATGCTAGTTATTACTATACGTATTAAAGCATGACGTATTGAAGTGTTCCTTGGCATTGTCTGGCCCTAACATTGGACCGGCTTTATCATATCAGGTACAAGTGTTGCGAGTTAGATAGAATTAGCTCCGTAGAAAGCCAAAATAAAGTTGATTAGAAATAACCTTTGCGCTTCCTTCGTCTTCTACAGGATCTTGTCCACCCCAGCGTTTTCCCATGCCTCTTCTGCACCTTAGGCGAAACTGGCCACTTTGAAGGAATCGAAAGTTAGTGGATCATTTCAAATTTCCGCACTGGACCTAAGTTTGTTCGAGCAGGGACTCGCGTAGCTGCTTCCTTCCCTGTTAAGACTGAATTAGTCTTGGGCCGTTTGCATCTCGTAAGACAATAGAGGTTCAGTGTGCGAACAGCCATTCATAGTAGCTATTTCTCTCTGAAGCCGGCGCCGATGACCTAGTCTGAAACCAAGACGATCGAGATCAATCTCGTTGATTGTTTTCAGTTGTGTCCAAGATTTATATCCACTGTCTTGAAGCACAGAAATATACTGTCCAAGCTTGAGACGTCGAAGGTGATCGCACAACTCAGTATCCATCATTGTAGAGGTCTAAAAGTGGAATGATATAAGCGTGGCTGGACGAATTGAAACGATCATGAAAGATGGCAGAAACGTTCTCATGAATTAAAGGCCGAAGTGGTGGATCTGTAGTGAGGAGTCCTGCTGTACCATTAAAAGAGGCCCTCCGTAAATCAGGCGCGCAGGCGATGATGATATTGGTAATTTTCTGATAGCGGTTGCTAGGAAAGGTAAGGAGAGCCTTCTGCACACGGCTCAATCGATGCGACATTAAAATCTGGACGTGGGAACGAGTTCTACTGCTTTAAAGTTCAAGTACACGTGGTTTTGCTCGTTACGCAGTGGTTCTCGCTACGTAGTGGGGGATATTATACTTTACAGTTCTAATTACTCAGGACATGTGGGGTCGTTTCATACTAACTCAATTCGGAAGGTCCCGCGGCTGGAAGTATCGACCGGGGTAGCGACGATGCATAAATTAGTGTACTACACTAACTATAAGGCTAATAATTACTTCTCTTATTAGTAGTACGTTTATATAGCTTAAATAAGACCTTATATATCTACTATAGTATAGGAAGTAGTTAAGTAAGTGCTTTAAGGAAGAGATACTTTTATACCTAAGATAAGGTTCTTTCTAAATTAGATAGAAAAGCCTTAAGGTAGAAAGTAATATACTAGTTAAAAGAGCTCTAAAGATAGAGAAATAGCTAAAGAAGATAATTTATATAGGAACTATAAAGGAGATTATTATATATATAGAGTAAAAGTTGTTTTTAGTTAAAGTACTCTTTACTTTTAATAGTATAGTAGATTTTATATAACTTAGAGACTAACTTTAGTCTTTATTTCTAGATAAATTGTACAAATACTAATATTCTACTAGTAAACTAAATATACAAAATTAGACTGGTATAAAATTTATACTAAACTAAAGTATATAATTAATTACTAGTACTAAGAACCTAGTAATTATATTAATACTATAATAGTTTAGGTAAGCCTAGTCTATTTAGAATAGTTTAAGACAAATAATAGCCAATTAGAATTTATTAGGTTCTAACCTAATTAATTTCTATTAGCTAAGACTAGATAGTTATATAATACTTAGAATTTACTTAATATTTAGCTAGCTTAAATAGACTAGCTTAGCTAAGTACAACTAGTATAAAAAGTATTCTTTCCTTTAAACCTTCTTCTATCTTATCTTACTATTAATATATTATAATCTTAAAAGATCTAACTAGCCTCTAGCTATAGATTAGTTAACTATAATAGATATATACTTTATAATAGTATATAATTAGTTTATACTAATCTATTTTTCTATAATTTTTATACTAACCTAATATACTAGTACTAGAAGCTAATAAAATTACTAATATCTATACTAGCTTAAAGTATATACTAGTATCTAGAAGTTATCTAGATATACTAATAATCTACTAGTAACTTATACTAGATATACGTTGTACTACTTAGAATAGACTTTATAGTTACTACTTAAAATACTATAAGCTATATTATTAGTAATTTAACTCTAATAGTTATTTTGATAGATAAAGTTAGAAGTTAAAAAGCCTTAATAGCTATATACCTCTATATTAAAGTTAGTAGTAGTTGTTATTAATACTATTAATATAAGAGATAGACTATCTTAACCTACTAATTATATATTACTATTTTAGCTACTATAATATTTAATAGAACTATTATAATTAATTAACTTGGTAAATTTAGAAGAGATTTAATTCTATTAACTAGAATTATATTTGCTATAGATTACTTATATCTATCTATCTACTACTAAGTAAGACTTATTTAACTCTATTAGTTCTAGCTCTCTTATACTTTTAGTTTATTAAAAGAGTTAAAGTATTTAAAATACTTTCTATAGCTTATAGCTATTTACTTATAACTTTAAGTTTATTTATAAGATTATTAAACTTTTTCTAAATCTATATAAAAGTAATATATTTTTTTTATAATTTTTTTAAAACTAAAAAGATAGGTATTACTAAATTATATTAACTAAAATAAGCAGCCCCTACTACTATATAGATAAAAAGGCATTCAATTATTAATAAATTCTAATATATATATAACTATATAATTAAAAGCTTACTAAGTAAGCTTAATACTTTATATATATTATTATATTCTCTTAAATTTAGTAAAGTTAACTATTATCTACTTTAATACCTAAACTTTAAGTTAAGAGAAAAGATACCTAGATACTAGCTAGTAGGCTATATCTTTACTTCTTCTTTTTTATCTACTCTTTCTCTTTTTCTTTTTCTCTTTTTTTCTTTTTTATATATATACCTTACCTTACGTATAAGCTTTAGTTATTATACCTTATTATTATTATATAGTAATAAGTATATATTACTATTATTTCTATTATCTTATTATCTTATATAAATAGGTTATACTTATTATTATAATAAAGCTATTTAATACTTTTAATAGCTAGTAGATTTACCTTAATATAATTAATAGTAAGGTTAGATCTCTAGAATTATTTATCTATAATATTAGTAGTAATATAGTAGTAATACTTAAAAAAAAGTAATTAGAATTTAATTCTAAAGCTTAGGTTTATAGCTAAAAATAAAGTAAAATAAAAGTAAGCTAAAGATATTAGAATTTAGTATAATATTTATTAAATTTTTATTATTACTAAAACTAGTAGTTAGTAATAGGTATACTTAAAATTTAAAAATATTATTATAATTCTATTTTTTTATTTTTATTTTTTATTTTTTCTAAGACTAAAATAGATAGGTATTACTAAATTATATATAAAAATAAGTAGCCTCTACTACTACGTTAATAAAAAGGCGTTTAAATATTA